>CM049835.1:26825080-26832580 GCA_027422435.1 Schizopygopsis pylzovi | reverse complement strand
TTAGTCGCCTTCTATAGGTGGCTTGTTAAACCAATACATCCTAATAGAATATGTTCAAAAACACACTACAGAGAACCATTTTAATGGTAATTAAAAGTTGATGGTTTGTAATGGTATTTGTAGTGGAAACCATTAGAATTTTCTCTGATGGTTCTATTGTGTTTTTTTCAGCTTAAAGGGACAGTTCACCCAAAAATGAGAACCCTGTCATTAATTAACACCCCCCCCCTCATGTTGTTCCAAACCTGTTTATGTTCAGTGGATGCTCTCCAAAACAGCACTATAGGGTGAAGACAAATTGCTGAATAAAGTTTTTTGCGCATAAAAAGTATTCTTGTAGCTTTGTACAATGACCTGATGTCACATGGATTATTTTAACGATGTCTTGACTACATTTCTGGGTCTGGGAATATTTGAGTTGTGTTGCTGTCTATGCAGGACCAGAAAGCTCTCGGATTTAATCAAACATATCTTAATTTGTGTGTTGAAGATAAACGAAGGCCTTACGGGTTTGGAACGACACGAGGGGGAGTAATTAATGACTGAATGTGTTTATTTTTGGGGTGAACTATACGTTTAAGCACCGTCCGCGGACGCTTTTGATCGGGTTTATGTTCCCAGACAATCATAACGAGTATTTTTATTTTGGTTTACAACTGTCCTACGCTTAAAAATGTATTGTTTTCAAACATATGACAAGACAAATTACTTTTTTGATCAAAATAACCCATGAATCAAATCTACTGACAGAGAATATGCCTTCAATATAATTGTATTTAGGTAAACTCAAGTCGCGTTTATTGACAAAATACAAGCAGGTTAAAGGTATATTTTCTAATGATATTTAGTTTAACATTTTAGTTTCATAGAGTTGTAAGAACATTATAGAAAATATCAAGTCTTGTTATGAAAATAAATACTCGTTTTCAGAGAATATACTTACTTGTAGTTTTCCCAAGTCACCGTCGTTGACAAAATACAAGTAGATATATTCTCTGAAAATATGTTCATTTTGATTCTCAGGTAATTTTATCTAGTTTCAAGGATATCACAGAGAATATAATTTAAACCTACTTGTATTTTGTTAATAACGGTCTGACGTGACGTGAAAAAATACAAGTAGATTTGAGATTTATTCTCTGAAAATAAGTTTTAATTTTGATTCTTGCGTAATTTTATTCAGTTTTAAGGATGTTGTACAGAATGTACCTGGAATCTACTTGTATTTTGTCAATACAATTGACTTGATGAAATACAAGTAGATTCAAGATAGGCTATAATCTCTGAAAATATCATTTTCAGATTTTTTTTTTTAAATGTAGTTTTAAGGATATTATAGAAAATATAACATTAAATGTTATATTTAAATGTTATATATATTAAACTTACATTAAATCTACTTGTATTTTGTCAAGAAAGCTGAAATCTTGACATAAGATTAAAGGTATATTCTCTGAAAATAAGTGTTGTTTTTGATTCTCAGGTAATTGTATCTAGTTTGATCTAATTTTAAGGATATTTAGGTGTTTTTACTAAGAAACAACCCAAGTTGTTACAGTGTATATGTAATGCATTATACCGTTTTTGTATTATGTATATTATGCATGATAGAAACAGGCTTCAAGTGTTTATCACAGAGCTTCTTTCTTTCTGGTGTTGAAGATGCAGGAGTAATTGTTCTCGTTAGTGGATTACTGCGGCTCAGGTCTGGAGATCTTCTGTCTGCTGGGGGGGGGGGATTAGAGAGAGTTAATCAGGACTGCTTTATTTGTGGATCTCTATTCAGTTCATCCGTTACAGTTCATCAGACATTATCAATGTAATATTCTACTAATGATATCATCAGGATACTTACATTTATGCATTTAATAGGCACTTATATAACCCTATATTAATATATTAGACTAAAATCTGTCAATTTAAAGATGTGCATCAGTAATTAAACCAACAAAATGAATCTAAAATAAATCGATGATTAATAAAAATGTTGAGTATAATTTGGATATAAATCATATTTGTAATATAACAATAATATGCAAGTGTAACATATCGGTAAAAATATTATATATTTAACTATATATTTAACTACTGTGAATAATGCTTTTACTGAAGCAACATAAATCCATAGTGACAATGTACCTACACTTATTTTATTATTAATGATAGATTATATGAATTGAAGATTATATTATTTTATTTTTAATAATAAGTTATATATTTGAAGAAATAAATATCATTATAATTACATTTTATACATAAATACATTATTGATATTAAACTGCAATTAATAACACACATATATATATATATATATTTATATATCCATAATTTTATAAGTAATAATATACATTATTAATTTTAATTGTAATTTACACAACTATACCATGTTTAAGTAAAATAATTTAAATATATATAATACTTAATATAGCAGTATATAATATGTTTATTGTGTAATTATGTTCTGTATGAATACAATTAAGTTATCAAGCGTGAACCATGGTTTTACTGAAACACATAAGTCCATAGTGACAAAATACCTACTTTTTATTATTGCTGATAAATTACTCACTTGAAGATTATAATAATATAATATTATAAATGTTACATGCATTATTATATTATTTATAATTAATATATAATAATATATATATATATATATATATATATATGCAAAACAATACATAAATTGAATTGTGTAATTATTTTATAAAATAATATAATTGAAATATAAATAATGCAATGTATACAATACATTTATTATAGAGATTAAGTCTTATTATGAAAATAAACTCTTATTTTCAGAGAATATACCTTGAATCTACTTGTATTTTTCCATGTCACCGTCATTGACAAAATACAAGTATATTCAAGATATATTCTCTGAAAAAAATACAAGTAGATATATTCTCTGAAAATATGTTTGTTTATATTCTCAGGTAATTTTATCCAGTTTTAAGGATATTACAGAGAAAATACTTTGAACCTACTTGTATTTTGTTAATAAAGGTGACTTGACTTAAAAAAATACAAGTAGATTTGAGATATATTCTCTGAAAATAGGTTTTAATTTGGATTCTTAGGTAATTTTATCCTGTTTTTATATTAATATTACTACAAGACCATTCTGTGTGGCGCAGGAGTTGGTCCTACAGTATCCCATAATGCTTCAGTTCTCGTGTGCCGATCTGTACCTACAGTGATCCTGCTCTCATAGAGAACGCGTGTGTGTTTTTTGTCAGGTTGGCTGTCGTGGTTTGGCAACAGCATCGTGATCTTCGTTCTGTTCAAGCAGAGATCGTCTCTCCAGCCCACAGACTATCTGACGCTCAACCTCGCCGTTTCTGACGCCAGCATCTCCGTGTTCGGATACTCCCGAGGAATCCTCGATATCTTCAACATCTTCAGGGATAACGGATACCTCATCACCTCTGTGTGGACCTGCCAGGTACAGGAAGGGGAATTGTGGGAAGAGCTCATATAGAGATGAGAAGAGTGAATGTTTCTCAGGGTGGATTATTCCTGTTCTGTGTGATATCTGTTCCCGTGTTGGTGTTTGTACAGATGAGAATGGACACACACACACACACGCACACACTCTCGCACACACACACACACACACACACACACACACACACACACACACACACCACAGACCCACACACACACATACACACTCTCTCACACACACACACACACACACACAGACACACACACACACAGACACTCTTGCACACTCGCACACACATACACACACACACACACACACAACAACACACACACACACACACACACACACACACACACACGTTTGTTTTTGTGAAAAGTGGGGACTCTCCATAGGCGTAATGTTTTTTATACTGTACAAACTGTATGTGCTATTGCCCTACACCTACCCTACACCTAAACTTAGCCCTCACAGGAGACGGTGCATTTATACTTTCCCCGCAAAAAACTCACTCTGTATGATTTATAAGCATTTTGAATTATGGGGACATGGGACAATGTCCTCATAAATCAGCTTCTCCTTGAAATACCTGTGTCATAACCATGTCATTACACAAATTTATGTCTTCTTTTGTCACAAAAGCGACCACGCACGCACGCCCGCAGGGACGCGCACGCGCACACACACACACACACACACACACACACACACACACACACACACACACACGCAGCCACACACACACACACAGCCACACACACACAGCCATTAATTCATTCTCAAATTTCAGAGACGCCATTAAAATGTCATTAACTCATTTCATTGCCTGCTCATCATTAATTCAATTAAAGGTAATTATGATCATTTTTCTGCTGTCATCCATATTCAGTCATGTTCATATGCTTTTATCAGACCAAACCAGGATTATTATAGTGAACTAAACGAAACCTTTTTTGTTACTTAAAATAAAATAAATATAAAAATGTACGCTTATTTTATTTCACATTTTCATTTAGTTAAACTTGAAAATTACTAATACTACATAAACTAAATCTGCATAGAGATAAAAAAAATCAAATGAATCTAAAATTATGACAAAGGAGGAAACAGGGTTATTATTGTTAATTAAAACAAAAACATTTAAAAAATGATTACTTTAAATAATATATATATATATACACATACTGACAATAAATGTCTGAATTTAATGCCTTAATGCACTTTGGATAAAAGCGTCTGCTAAATGCATGAATGTAAATGTAATCTCACAGAAGTGAGTACACCCGCACATTTTTGTAAATATGTTATTATATATTTTCATGTGACAACACTGAAGAAATGACACTTTGCTACAATGTAAAGTAGTGAGTGTACAGCTTGTATGACAGTGTAAATATACCGTCCCCTCAAAATAACTCAACACACAGCCATTAATGTCTAAACCGCTGGCCACAAAAGTGAGTACACCCCTAAGTAAAAATTTCCAAATTGGGCCAAAGTGTCAATATTTTGTGTGGCCACCATTATTTCCAGCACTGCCTTAACACGCTTGGACATGGAGCTTCACATGTTGTTACTGGAGTCCTCTTCCACTCCTCCATGACGACATCACGGAGCTGGTGGATGTTAGAGACCTTGTGCTCCTCCACCTTCCGTTTGAGGATGACCCACAGATGCTCAATAGAGTGTAGATCTGGAGACATGCTTGGCCAGTCCATCACCTTTACCCTCAGCTTCTTTATCAAGGCAGTGGTCGTTATCATGTTGGAATAGTGCCCTGCGGCCCAGTCTCTGAAGGGAGGGGATCCTGCTCTGCTTCAGTATGTCACAGTACATGTTTGCATTCATGGTTCCCTCAATGAACTGTAGTTCCCCAGTGCCAGCAGCACTCATCCAGCCCCAGACCATGACACTCCCACCACCATGCTTGACTGTAGGCAAGACACACTTGTCTTTGTACACCTCACCTGGTTTCCGCCACACATGCTTGACTCCATCTGAACCAAATACCTTTATCTTGGTCTCATCAGACCACAGGACATAGTTCCAGTAATCCATGTCCTTAGTCTGCTTGTCTTCAGCAAACTGTTTGCGGGCTTTCTTGTGCATCATCTTTAGAAGAGTCTTCCTTCTTGGACGACAGCTATGCAGACCAATCTGATGCAGTGTGCGGCGTATGGTCTGAGCACTGACAGACTGACCCCCCCCACCCCTTCAACCTCTGCAGCAATGCTGGCAGCACTCATACGTCTATTTCCCAAACACAACCTCTGGATATGACGCTGAGCACGTGCACTCAACTTCTTTGGTCGACCATGGCGAGGCCTGTTCTGAGTGGAACCTGTCCTGTTAAACCGCTGTATGGTCTTGGCCACCGCGCTGCAGCTCAGTTTCAGGGTCTTGGCAATCTTCTTATAGACTACGCCATCTTTATGTAGAGCAACAATTATTTTTTTCAGATCCTCAGAGAGTTCTTTGCCATGAGGTGCCATGTTGAACTAACGGTGACTAGTATGAGAGAGTGAGAGCGATAACACCAAATTGAACGCACCTGCTCCCCATTCACACCTGAGACCTTGTAATGAGACCATTTTCACTTAGGGGTGTACTCATTTTTGTGGCCAGCGGTTTAGATATTAATGGCTGTGTTGAGTTACTTTGAGAGGACAGCACATTTTCACTGTTATACAAGCTGTACACTCACTACTTTACATTGTAGCAAATGTTGGTTGATTGGTTGATCGATTGATTGGTCGATTGGTTGATGTATTGGTTGGTTGGTTGGTTTGTTGGTTGTTTGATTGATTTGTTGATTGATTGGTTGATTGATTGGTTGATTGATCGGTTGGTCGATTGGTTGATTGGTTGATTGGTCGGTTGGTCGATTGGTCGATTGGTCGATTGATCGGTTGGTCGATTGGTCGGTTGGTCGATTGGTCGATTGGTCGGTTGGTCGGTTGGTTGGTTGGTTGATTGGTGGATTGATGGATTGATTGATTGGATTTATTTGATTAATTGGTTGGTTGGTTGGTTGATTGATTGATTGATTGATTGATTGTTGGTTGATCTGTTCATTGCGGTTGTTGGTGCCATACACTTGATCGGCTCTTGACTCTCTCTCCTCTCCACCTGTAGCGGATGAGACGTTAAACCGAGGTCCTGACTCTCCGTGGTCATTAAAAATCCCATGGCACTTCTCGTAAAGAGTAGAGGTGTAACCCTGGTGTCCTGTCCAAATTCCCACCACTGGCCCTTATCAATCATGACCTCCTAATAATCCCCATCCACTTGATTGTCTCTATGACTCTCTCTCCTCTCCACCTGTAGCTGGTGTGTGGTGAGAGCATACACTTGATTGACTCTATGACTCTCTCTCCTCTCCACCTGTTGCTGGTGTGTGGTGAGCGCATACACTTGATTGTCTCTATGACTCTCTCTCCTCTCCACCTGTATCTGGTGTGTGGTGAGCGCATACACTTGATTGTCTCTATGACTCTCTCTCCTCTCCACCTGTAGCTGGTGTGTGGTGAGAGCATACACTTGATTGTCTCTATGTCTCTCTCTCCTCTCCACCTGTAGCTGGTGTGTGGTGAGCGCGTACACTTGATTGTCTCTATGACTCTCTCTCCTCTCCATCTGTAGCTGGTGTGTGGTGAGAGCATACACTTGATTGTCTCTATGTCTCTCTCTCCTCTCCACCTGTAGCTGGTGTGTGGTGAGAGCATACACTTGATTGGCTCTATGACTCTCTCTCCTCTCCACCTGTAGCTGGTGTGTGGTGAGCGCATACACTTGATTGGCTCTATGTCTCTCTCTCCTCTCCACCTGTAGCTGGTGTGTGGTGAGCGCATACACTTGATTGGCTCTATGACTCTCTCTCCTCTCCATCTGTAGCTGGTGTGTGGTGAGAGCATACACTTGATTGTCTCTCTCTCCTCTCCACCTGTAGCTGGTGTGTGGTGAGCACATACACTTGATCGGCTCTATGACTCTCTCTCCTCTCCACCTGTAGCTGGTGTGTGGTGAGTGCATACACTTGATCGGCTCTATGACTC
>CM049835.1:26785080-26820080 GCA_027422435.1 Schizopygopsis pylzovi | reverse complement strand
TAAAATGGTATAATTATGTATTATAGTCACATGTGATTAAGCTGTTAAATATGATAGTAATCTGATGAGGAGGCTGTGTTCTGCTCAGATCGTGGATATGGCACCTGTGAGATCGACTGGGTCAAAGCCAACTACTCCACCATCCACAAGTCCTTCATCATCTCCATCCTCGTCTTCTGCTTCTTCATCCCGGTGCTGATCATGCTGTTCTCGTACGTCTCCATCATCAACACGGTGAAGCGAGGAAACGCCATGTCAGCCGAGAGAGACCTGACCGACAGACAGCGCAAGATCGAGAGAGACGTCACCATCGTGAGTCTCCGAGCTCAAGAACGTTACATTATATCACGTGACCCTGCAGCACAGACGCAGTCATAAGCAGCACAGCTACATTTGTAGCAATAGACAACAATACATTGTATGAGTCAAAATTATACATTTTTATTATATGTCAAAAATCATTAGATATTAAGATCATGTTCCATGAAGATATTTTGTACCGTAAATATATCAAAACTTAATTATTGATTAGTAATATGCATTGCTAAGAGCAACTTTAAAGATGATTTTCTCAATATTTAGATTTTTTTGCACCCTCAGATTCCAGATTTTCAAATATTGTCCAAACCATACATCAATGTAAATATGATTTACTCATCTTTCATTTAGAAAAGTTAACCCTTATGACTGGTTTTGTGCTCCAGGGTCACATTTACACTAAGACACACAACCAGTCAAAAGACTGGACAGATTTATTCTTCATTTTAGAATAATAATTAAACCATGCAATATTTTTTATTTTAAGTTCTCATTTTAATGTATCTACTAAAAATACTTAAATAAAAATATTAGCATATTTTATATTATATTTGTTATAAATTAAAAAAAAATTTTTTTACACAATTTTAAGGCTTGTGATAATAATATACAATATGTTGATATTTATTAATTTACTCTCATATTACTTAAAATAATGTAAACCAAATGGGTCATAAACAAGTTTTACATAAAAAACTTTTATTACATAAATGGAAGCTTATTACCACCATGGAATAAAAAAAAATAATTACAACTTTTTAATAATCATTGTATTATTAGGTAAGGAAACAAAAAAAGTATTTTTTCTTGAAAATACATTCTTCATTTTTTAATAATAAATGCATTATTATAAATGTATTCGTTACAAATCTAGTTAAATAGAGGTTAATAAAAAGTACATGAAAATGATCTTTATTATTTATATATTGATGTTTCTTTACACAATTCATGTTTAAGAATTTTGTAATATTCTATATGCTCATATTTATTTGCTCTGAAATTATTTTTTTACTCACAATTCTAACTTTTCTTTTAAAATTCTGAGCAAAATGTCAGAATTGTTTTTTTCTTTTCTTTCTTTTTTTTAAATTCAAATAAATTATTATTGTTATTATTATTAGTAGTAAATTAGTTTATTCCATGGTGGAAACAAAAAAGTCTAAAATATAAACTTGCAATTCTGAAAAGAAAAGTCCAAATTTTTTATTATTTAAAAAAAAATCTAATATATTTATATATTTTAAATATTTAAAATTCCACAAATTATATATATAATATATTTTTAATATTTTAAGTTCCATAAAATATTATATACACACACACACACATATATATATATATATATATATAGTAATCATTTAAAATCTTAATATTTATATTGTAATTTTCATATTTAAAAATTCATATTTAAAGTTTGTATTTATATATTTTTTATATATTCATATTTTAAAATCCACTAAATGTATGTATATATATATATATATTAATAATCATATTTTAATATCTATATTTTAAAATCTTTATATATATTTTTTTTAATAAAAATGTTTATTTTTATATATTAATATTTTAAAATCCACTAAATTATATATATAGTAATTATAATATATTAATATCTATATTTTAATTCTCATATTTAAAAAGTATATATTTTTATTAAAATATTTATGTTTAATATATTAATATTTTAAAATACACAAATTTATATATATATATAATCCTTTAAAATAATATTTTAATATTCATATTTAAAAAAAAAAGTATATATTTTTTATAAAATGTTTATTTTATTCATATATATTTTTTTAATCCACTAAATTATATATATCGTAATCATTTGAAATCGTATATTATCTATATTTTAAAATGTCTATTTATATATATTTGTAAGTATAATGTGTATTTTATATATATATATATATATATGTGTGTGTGCGTGTATAAAAGCTCTGGTTTGATGTCCGATCGAGGTGTTTTGGGTCGTTTCTCGAAGTGCATCACATGCTGCTCATCCGTGTTCTCCTCCTGATGATGTTCAGCTGTTAAACTCCAGGCCGTGTTGTTGTCAGGTGTCTATAGTGATCTGCACGGCGTTCATCCTGGCCTGGTCTCCGTACGCGGTCGTGTCCATGTGGTCAGCCTGGGGCTTCCACGTGCCCAGCCTCACCAGCATCTTCACGCGGCTCTTCGCCAAATCCGCCAGCTTCTACAACCCTCTGATCTACTTCGGCCTGAGCTCCAAGTTCCGGCGAGACGTGAGCGTGCTGCTGCCCTGCGGCGGCGAGGCCAAAGACGCCGTCAAGCTCAAGCGCTTCAAGAAGATCAAGGCCAAGACGGACGGCCAGAGATGCAGAGCCGAGGAGAACCACCAACAACTACACAAGAAGCAGAAAAGCCCCGCCCCCAGCCCGGACTGTCACCTGGAGGCTCCGCCCCCTGCAGGTGAACCGGTGTTCTTCATCGACGCGCCGGAGCGGCCAGACTCGCCCGAGTCCGAGTGCGCCAGACTGTAGACTCGCATTAATCACGTCCACAATAACTGATTTTCTTTATGTAATATGTGTCCCTGGAGCACAAACCAGTCATATCTGTAGCAATATTCAATACACTGCATGGGTCAAAATTATTGATTTTTATTGTATGCCAAAAATCATTAGGATATTAAGATCATGTTCCATGAAGATATTTAGTAAATATATCATTATTGATTAGTAATATGCATTGCTAAGAACAACTTTAAAGATGATTTTCTCAATATTCAGATGTTTTCACACCCTCAAGATTCCAGATTTACAAATATTGTCCGAACCATACATCAATGGAAATATGATTTATTCATCTTTCAGATGATGCATAAATCTCAATCTCACAAAACTCGACCCTTATGACTGGTTTTGTGCTCCAGGGTCACATATATGTGTGTGTGCTGTATATCTTTATATTATATATAAATATTTTAATATATAAACATAACATATTTTTCTTAAATACATGCATGTGTGTGTATTTATATATTCATAATACATATGCACAGTACACATATATTATGTAAACAAAAACATTTATTTGGGATGCGATTAATAATTGCCCAGCACTACTTTTTTTATTTCAGCTTCTTTATGAAATATCACCATAATCATAAACAGCATGAAAAGCTCTTTTTGTAAATGTGAACTGTTGTTTTTTTTAATAAGTGTGTGTATCAACTTTAATAAAGACAGTTTTGTGTTTATATGCAGATTTATTAATCTTAGTTAACGTTAATGAAAGTATGGGATTTTATCAAAGTTATCAATTACATGTATTTATATGCAATTAATCCACTCTTTTCTGAGTAAAGAAATCATAACATTATGTATTTTGTGTTATTAAGGTAGTCATAATGTAACGTATTATCTCTTCGTAAGCAAAGTTGAAATGCATTATAATATTTTTATGTTGGTTTTTCATGTTTTAATGCATTTTACTTATAATATGCATGTTTATAATTATCCATATAAAAGATAAGATCATAAAATGCATTATAAGCTGCAATATTAAGGCTTCAAGTAAACTGATAGCAAACTTTATTAAAAAAATTCAGAGAATTTATGCCATTTATTCATCTTATATAAAAAAAAACTATATTTGTAAACTTTAGTTAATGACAAGACAAATACATTTTTAAAAAGTTAGCAATAAAAAGCATATATATAAAATAATACAAGCGTTATCTATACTGGCCAGGCCTGGTGCTATATTGATTTCTTTACAAGATTAGTATTATTATGGCTTTTGATAATATTCAGTATGTTATGATATTTATTAATTTGCTCTGGAATTAATAGTTTTTTCATTATTAAATGAACAGACATGAACTTCTATGAAAAATATAATATTAATGCATTAATCAATGTGTAAACAAATGCGCTCTAATCGTGCTGTATTATTGCTTTATCATATTTTGTGACACTTGGTCATTAAGTCAAATTTAGCTTTTATTTGATGATTTTGAAAATACATTTCTCTTTCCATTCTTGCTGCTTTAGTGTCTATATAGATTAATATTATTAATATATAAATACAGTGAAAATGTGTAAATATTATTAGAATTTAAATCAGCTGTTTTCTGTGTGAATATGTGATAAAGTGTAATTTATTTCTGTATTTTCAGCATCATTACTCCAATATTTGTGTGAAAATTATGTATTTTAATTTTTTTATGATTCACAGATTAATAGAAAGTTCAAAAGAACAGCGTTTATCTGAAATAAAAATCATTTATAACATATCTTTACTGTCACTTTTGATCAATTTAATGCAGCCTTGAAGAATAAAAATATTAATATTCATAATAATAAAAACAATTATTGACCCCAAACTTTTAGACGGTAGTTCTTACGAAGATGATAACTTTTAAAGTGATAAAAAAAATTTTAATTTAACTTTTGATCTATCATATGTAAAGAAAAAATATATATATATTTAAATAGAAAATAATTACTATTAGAATGTATTATCATCATCATCAAAGTAAATAAATACATATATATGCATTATGTTTATGTAGCTCTTAAAAGAGATAAGATATAAAAACTAAGAAATAAAAAAATTATTATTACTAGTAGTAGAAAAAAAAGTATAGCATAAATAAATAAATACAATAGAAGTACTTCTATAAGGGAGAAAAGTATAAAGAAAAACATCATTTCTGGCAATGACTGCTTTTAGTTTTACTCAAACATGTATTATATTGTTTAAATGAACCTGCAGCGCCAGCCTGGTGGCCACAGCTCAGAATGGACGAACCGAATCTTTGAATCAACTGAATCAATTCCTTTGCCAAATGATTCACTGGTTCGAAGCGCTCGTGACACCTGCAGCTCAAATCAAGCCAGACGTGCATAAAACACCTTTTACGAACCAATTGCAAATGTTTATTGAACGTATTATATATTAAATGATAATCTAATACCAAATATGAAACGTCTGTTAATTAGTTTGCAGGTTTTTGTTCGTTTTATGGATGTCTAAACAGGCCAATAAGAGAGACTTAATAACGACTCTTCATCTTAAATACTCAAATGTCTCATTAAAACGTCTATAAATTTATCAAACCGATCCGAGATCAGGTAAAAAACATTTAAATTTGGAAACGACGCCTGGTTTACTGACATCACGTGACTGTGTCGGTTTGATTCGCGCTCCGAGTCACTGAACCGAATCAAAAGATTCGAAGCTTCACGAAGCAGTGCTTCTGCTAATATGGACCGTGATTTCATCTTATAGTAGATCAGTCCATTTCAATTAATCAAAATTAACATAGATCTTCACAAATCATAGCGTTGATTTGCATGAATATTTACTGAGTAATGCACTATTTTGAAGGGGGGGGGGGTAAAACTGAAAGATTTGGAGCCAAATTACAGGAGGATAAATGACTTCAGAAAGATGACAGCATCATTATATTATTTCTACACAGAGATTAGTAGGTTTATTAATAAAATCTGTTGACTTTAGCAACCTGTGTCGCATTATGTGCCAATGCTGACCAATCAAAAATAGGGAAAGAGCACTTTTCCAAGTTTTTTCACCAAAGTGTATTTCATAATCATAACCCACATTTGGTTTTTGGCCACTGAAAGTGTAATAATTTACTCCTGGAGCCATATTGAGATGCCAGTATCTCTGAACCCGAACCATACAGGGCATTAAAAATGAAGATGGCAAAAGAAAAGTTTATTAAGATGCAAAATTGAAAAGTGCATTAATATAACTTTAATACTTCTTGAAGTACAGGCGTGCAAACTTTGGAGAAAAAACGTGAAAAGTGCTCTTTCCCCATTTTTGATTGGTCAGCATTGGCACATAATACGACACAGATTGCTAAAGTCAACAGAATTGATTAATAGACATACTAATCTCTGTGTAGAAATATTATAATTATGCTGCAATCTTTCGTTAATCGTATTTATCCTCCAGTAATTTGGCTCTGAATCTCAGGTGAAAATTGCCATTTTACCCCCCCTCTTCAAAATAGCGCATTACTCGGTAAATATACATCTGTGATATTTAATATTTCAGCTTTCATCACTATACATGTTTATCTTTCTTCAGAAAAAATTAGGAAAATCAATAAAATGTGAGCCGGTTGATTTGACACTCAATGACCCACTATTAAAAACGGCTAATTTTAATAACAGGTCTTTTCCATTTTTATCATTTACACACAAATAAAGTGCCTTCGTTAAGAGTTAAGTGCATGAAGAAAATACCCGAGTTTTCCATCAGCGCAGGAACCTGTAAAAAAACACACGCATATGAAATACAACATATCCTTTTATTATTGTATTATATTGATAAATGTCCATCTGAGGAAAAAAAGAGAATACAACGAGAAATCAAGAATAAACAGTAATACCAATAATAAAATATGTACAAGAGGAGTATAGCATTTATTAACACGATCTTTCCAAACTCTCTCTATACAACCAAAGGGTTAAAAGTTCAGCGATCGTCCGATCGTCCAATCAAATCGCGTCATCGTTCAAATACTCTGATGTTTCCGGTAAAGCACGTTAATCGATCAATAACCAAATCACGTAGCACTTAAGTATCTCCAGTAGCCGAGTCAGCTGTACAGTTCCCATCTCTGACCAGCAGGTGGCGCAAACTAAACTCTCCCGCACGACTAGCATCACAAATATTGGTTAATCTTCACTGTTAGTTACACGGTATTCTGGTTCATAAATAGATTGTTGATCAATACTTTAAAACTATACATATTGAGATTCTTTCTTGTATTTCTAAAATTAATACGCACCAAAATTAACGAAATCCGAAAATATATTTACTAGTACGAAAACACGGTTCTCTAGTAACGTCTCAAAACCGGCGCTCAACGTCAAACGCGCTTCGATTTAAAGGAATAGAACGCAAAAATGAAAAAGAGCCGTTTAATCGCCGTCATGTCGATCAAATCCTCGATGAAATGTGAGGCAGCTTTGGTTCTCCACATGTTACAATGTAAAAGAGCGTCGCTGTGTCACATGGGTTTGTATGGTTTTGCAGATGGATACAACAATTAAAAGGTAATTGCTACTTTTTATCTCACAATTCAGATTTAAACTCGCAATTCTGGGATGTGGTGGAAAAAAGGATTAATTGTGAGGAAAACTCAGAATTGCGATATAAACAATGCTTAGGGGAAAAAAAGATTTGCGAGGTGTAAAACTCAGAATTGCCGGATATAATTTCGCAAGTTTTCTCGCAATTCTAAGTTAACGTCGCAATTCTGACTTTTTTCTGAGAATTTTGCAATATATATATATATACATCATGCAATTCAGTTTTTTTTAATTTACACCATGGAATTAATAAAAAAAGGTAATTGCGACTTTTTATTATCATGCAATTCAGAATTAAAAAATATAAACTCTAAATTGCAAGAAATAAACTCAATAATCAATTTTCCTTGTATTCTCATGGTCATAATTTAGATTTTACATCTCGCAATTCTGATTTTACGCTCAAATTTTGAGTTTGCAATTAAATTTTTGTGTGAGGCAGCTTCGGTTCTCCACATCTTAAAATGTAAAAGAGCGTCGCTGTGTCACATGGGTTTGTATGGTTTTGCAGTTGGATAAAAAAATAAAAATTATTGCAATTCTGGGATGCGGTGGAAAAAAAATATTAATTGTGAGGAAAAACCCAGAATTCAGACTTTTTTTTTTAGAATTGCGAGATGCATTATATAAACTCGTTATATTTAAACTCAGAATTGCCGGATATAAATTTGCACGTTTCCTCGTAATTCTAAGTGAACGTCGCAATTCTGACTTTTTTCGGAGAATTTTGCAATATATATATATACATCTTACAATTCAGTTTTTTTTTAATTTACGCCATGGAATTAATAAAAAAAGGTAATTGCGAATTACAAGATATAAACTCTAAATCGCAGGAAATAAACTCAATAACGAAAATTTACATCTCGCAATTCTGATTTTTTTGACCATAGAATTAAAAACAAATTAAAAAAGGCTATTGCCACTTTTTATCTCGCAAATCTAATTTTACTCCCAAATTTTGTGTTTGCATTTAAATTTTTGTAATTTCTGACAGAATTAAAAAAAGGTCATTTTGACTTCTTATCTCATGATTTTAGATCTTACAATTATAAAAGTAAAAATTCTGAGATAAAATCTGCATTTACCTTTAAATAAAAAAAATACTAATAATAATTATGTGGCGAAAAAAAAATTGCGAATTTTAAGAAAAAAAATTAAAGTCGCAATAAACACTTTTTTTTAAAATCATGGCAGGAAAAAAAATACAAACGATTGTAAGATACAAACCCATTATTCTGAGAAAAATAAGTAATTGCGAGTTGCAATTCTGAGTTTAATATAAACTCATTATATATAAACCCAGAATTGCCGGATATAAATTCCTAATAAGTTTCCTCGCAATTCTAAGTTAACGTCGCAATTCCAACTTTTTTTTCAGAGAATTTTGCAATATATATATATACATCGTGCAATTCAGTTTTTTTTTAATTTACACCATGGAATTAATAAAAAAAGGTTATTGCGACTTTTTATTAACATGCAATTCGGAAAAAAGACAGAATGTAAAGATAAAAACTCTAAATTGCAAGAAATAAACTCAATAATCAAAATTTTCCTTGTATCCTGATGGTCATAATTTAGATTTTACATCTCGCAGTTCTGATTTTTTTGACCATAGAATTAAAAACAAACGCTATTGCGACTTTGTATCTCGCAATTCTGATTTTACTCCCAAATTTTGAGTTTGCAATTATTATTTTTTTACTTCTGACACAGAATAAAAAATTATAATTGTGACTTCTTATCTAACGATTTTAGATCTTACAATTCTAAAAGTCAAAATTATGAGATATAATCTGCATTTACCTTTAAATAAAAAAATACTAATAATAATTATGTGCCGAAAAAAAAATTGCGAATTTTAAGAAAAAAAATAAAAAGTCGCAATAAACACTTTAAAAAAAAATCATGGCAGGAAAAACAATAAAAACGATTGTAAGATACAAACCCCTAATTCTGAGAAAAATAATTAATTGCGAGTTGCAATTCTGAGTTTAATATAAACTCATTATATATAAACTCAGAATTGCCGGATATAAATTCGCAAGTTTCCTCGCAATTCTAAGTTAATGTCTCAATTCTGACTTTTTTCTGAGAATTTTGCAATATATATATATATATATCATGCAATTCAGTTTTTTTAAATTTACACCATAGAATTAATAAAAAAAGGTAATTGCGACTTTTTATTATCATGCAATTCGGAAAAAAGACAGAATGTAAAGATATAAACTCTAAATTGCAAGAAATAAACTCAATAATCAAAATGTTCTCGCAATTCTGATTTTTTTGACCATAGAATTAAAAACAAAGGCTATTGCGACTTTTTATCTCGCAATTCTGATTTTACTCCCAAATTTTGAGTTTGCAATTAATTTTTTTTTACTTCTGACACAGAATAAAAAAAAAAAATTGTGACTTCTTATCTAACGATTTTAGATCTTCCAATTCTAAAAGTCAAAATTATGAGATAAAATCTGCATTTATCTTAAAAAAAAAAAAAATACTAATAATAATTCTGTGACGAAAAAAAAATTGCAAATTTTAAGAATTTTTTTTGTTGTTGCAATAAACACTTTTTTTAATCATGGCAGGAAAAACAATGAAAACGATTGTAAGATACAAACCCATAATTCTGAGAAAAATTAATAACTGCGAGTTTTTTCCCTCACAATTCCGACATTTCTTTATCCTGTGTCAGAAACAAGCTTCCACAGGTTTGCAGTGACATGACGGTGAGTAAACAGCGATTTCATGTTCGTCTAAACTAGTCCTTTACATCATTTGGTAGAGTAGCAAACTCGCGTCACTTTTCACAGACCTGAAGGAAACACACAAACACTCATCTTGTAGTGCTCATGTCATCAGTTAAAGGCAAACGATTCCCGATAAAAGCTGAAAATCTCTACCCTAGCAGTTAAAAACACACACACCCAGATAGTTCAAGTAATCACAGACAAAATAAACCAGAAGTGAAATAAAAAACCTCAACCTGCAGGAAACCCGGGTCACGGTCTGTTTGCAACCTCAGTCACACACTAATAAAAAACACTAGTATCCGCTTCAAACTATTACATATAAAATAGCTTTGTTCAGCTAATACACAAACCACCACCTGTGCAGGTAGAGAAGGTGAGGAACCAGATGAAGCTGTTCCTGAAGCAAAGTCCTAATGGCATCACAGGCAAAAATAAATAAACATTGACTTCCGAATCATTGTACTTTGAGTACAGCTTGTCAAAAACTGCAACACATTCAAACAATTAATTATAAGACTTCTGCGCACTTTGACTAAGTTTAACGAATATTCAATAACGGCTCTAAATCTAAACTTTTGTTGGTACATCACAATGTTGAGATGATTTCACAGAACGGGCGAGTTTTACCGGATCGACTGTAAAACGGCAGGTTTATGTGTAAAATAACAGCTTAACCGAGACGGTGAACGGTTGTTTAAAAGTTGACGCTTGAATCTCAATTTCACCACAAAATCACAGAAATTATAAAGAACATTTTTCGCTCTAATAGTTACATTATGACATTTTATAAACTATGCCACAATGCAAAAAAAAGTGCTTTATCTTCTTGATTTTCGGACGATGATGTGT
Organism: Schizopygopsis pylzovi; assembly: GCA_027422435.1. NCBI lineage: Eukaryota > Metazoa > Chordata > Actinopteri > Cypriniformes > Cyprinidae > Schizopygopsis > Schizopygopsis pylzovi. The sequence continues at coordinate 26,809,045 of CM049835.1, read as the reverse complement.
TAAAACATTGAGAAATTTAGTACTGCATGTTGCTTTTATGTACAATTTGAATTCATCGTATGCCAGACAAAGAAATGCATGACTTTTAATTCAATGCATTTAATTTCTCATGCATCCCATCGAGATTTTGTGAGAAGCTAGAATAATTTTGACGCACGAGGGTTCGTTTTGCCCTCGAAGAGGATCCGCGTTTCTCGAGACTGTTTGAAGCAAAAGGCACGTCGTTAAAAAGGAGCGAACGCAAGGCGGGGGGGAAACCAAGAGGAGAACTAAAACTATAGAAGTGTGGGACGCTTCCCGGAGGTGTTTGGAGGTTCCTCTGGCGTTCCTCCGTGTTTGTTGACCTCCCCTCGAGCACCCAGGCCTGCCCGGATCATTCAGGCCTCAACGCACATCAGTTTGTGGAAGCCGTTTTGGTCAAAGGTCATACGAAGACTTTGGCGAGGGCGTCGGCTCCGGCGCTGCCGATGTAGCACATGGTGGGGTGGAACGCCACGTCGTTGATGGACTCGTCGAACTTCTTCCTGTGAGCCGTGAACTCCTGGATGCACGTCTTGCTCTCCATGTTCCACAGACGCACCGAGCAGTCGTGACCTGGGACACAATCAACATCCGCTGAGTGTTATTGAATAGACATTACAAAAAAAGTAGCTTTAGAAAGAAATATTTTGATTCAACAATACATAAATAGGCATTGTTTTTTTTTTATGAATGTTGAAATATGAACCGCCTGTATGTGGTGTCAAGTCAATGTTATAGTGAGTGAGTCATTAAGCGAGTGACTCATTCAGAAATGAAGCAAGTGACTGCATTTATGAATGAGTCATTGAATCACTGACTCACTCAGTTTGTTCAAAGGCGATTATAACAGACTGTTTTTAATGATCATGAATCACTGACTCACTCGATTCGTTCAAACGGCTGATTAATAAGCCAGTGACTGTCTTTATGAATGAGTCATTGAATCACTGACTCACTCGATTCGTTCAAACGGCTGATTCATAAGCCAGTGACTGTCTTTATGAATGAGTCACTGAATCACTCGATTCGTTCAAACGGCTGATTCATAAGCCAGTGACTGTCTTTATGAATGAGTCATTGAATCACTGACTCACTCGATTCGTTCAAACGGCTGATTCATAAGCCAGTGACTGTCTTTATGAATGAGTCATTGAATCACTGACTCACTCGATTCGTTCAAACGGCTGATTCATAAGCTAGTGACTGTCTTTATGAATGAGTCATTGAATCACTGACTCACTCGATTCGTTCAAACGGCTGATTCATAAGCCAGTGACTGTCTTTATGAATGAGTCATTGAATCACTGACTCACTCGATTCGTTCAAACGTCTGATTCATAAGCCAGTGACTGTCTTTATGAATGAGTCATTGAATCACTGACTCACTCGATTCGTTCAAACAGCTGATTCATAAGCAAGTGACTGTCTTTATGAATGAGTCATTGAATCACTGACTCACTCGATTCGTTCAAACGGCTGATTCATAAGCCAGTGACTGTCTTTATGAATGAGTCATTGAATCACTGACTCACTCGATTCGTTCAAACGGCTGATTCATAAGCCAGTGACTGTCTTTATGAATGAGTCATTGAATCACTGACTCACTCGATTCGTTCAAACGGCTGATTCATAAGCCAGTGACTGTCTTTATGAATGAGTCATTGAATCACTGACTCACTCGATTCGTTCAAACGGCTGATTCATAAGCCAGTGACTGTCTTTATGAATGAGTCATTGAATCACTGACTCACTCGATTAGTTCAAATGTCTGATTTATTCAGAAACAAAGCAAGTTACCGTCTTGATGAACGAGTCACTGAATCACCAACTCACCCAATCCGTACAAAAACGTAGATTCGTTCAGAAACTAAGCAAGTGATCGCAGTTATTTATTAGTCACTGAAACATTGCCTCACTCAATTCGTTCAAACAACTCCATAAGCCAGTGACTCTCTTTATGAATGAGTCATTGAATCATTGACTCACTCAATTTGTTCAAATGCCTGATTTATTCAGAAACAAAGCAAGTGACTTTCTTAATGAATGTGTCATTGAATCACTGATTAACCCAAATCATACAAAAACAGATTTATTCAGAAACGAAGTGACTGCATTTATAAATGACTCACTGAATCATTGACTCGCTCGACTCGTTCAAAAACATAGATTCATACAGAACCGAAGCCAGTGACTGTCTTTGTGAACGAGTCACTGAATCACTGACTCATTCGATTCGTTAAAACGGCTGATTCATAAGCTAGTGACTGTCTTTATGAATGAGTCACTGAATCACTGACTCACTTGATTCGTTAAAACGGCTGATTCATAAGCTAGTGACTGTCTTTATGAATGAGTCACTGAATCACTGACTCACTCGATTCGTTCAAACAACTGATCCATAAGCCAGTGACTCTCTTTATGAATGAGTCATTGAATCATTGACTCACTCAATTTGTTCAAATGGCTGATTTATTCAGAACCGAAGCCAGTGACTCTCTTAATGAATGTGTCCTTGAATCACTGATTAACCCAAATCATACAAAAACAGATTTATTCAGAAACGAAGTGACTGCATTTATAAATGACTCACTGAATCATTGAATCGCTCGACTCGTTCAAAAACGTAGATTTGTTCAGAAACAAAGAAAGTCACTGGATTTATAAACGAGTCACTGAATCACTGACTCACTCGATTCATTCAAAAACGTAGATTTGTTCAGAAACAAAGGAAGTCACTGGATTTCTGAACGAGTCACTGAATCACTGACTCACTCGATTCATTCAAAAACGTAGATTTGTTCAGAAACAAAGGAAGTCACTGGATTTCTGAACGAGTCACTGAATCACTGATTCACTCGATTCATTCAAAAACGTAGATTTGTTCAGAAACAAAGGAAGTCACTGGATTTCTGAACGAGTCACTGAATCACTGACTCACTCGATTCATTCAAAAACGTAGATTTGTTCAGAAACAAAGGAAGTCACTGGATTTCTGAACGAGTCACTGAATCACTGACTCACTCGATTCATTCAAAAACGTAGATTTGTTCAGAAACAAAGGAAGTCACTGGATTTCTGAACGAGTCACTGAATCACTGACTCACTCGATTCATTCAAAAACGTAGATTTGTTCAGAAACAAAGGAAGTCACTGGATTTCTGAACGAGTCACTGAATCACTGACTCACTCGATTCATTCAAAAACGTAGATTTGTTCAGAAACAAAGGAAGTCACTGGATTTCTGAACGAGTCACTGAATCACTGACTCACTCGATTCATTCAAAAACGTAGATTTGTTCAGAAACAAAGGAAGTCACTGGATTTATAAACGAGTCACTGAATCATTCACTCACTTAATTTGTTAAAAAAAATGGGGTGGCTATGTTAAACGCATTAATCATTTTAACACCACATTTTTTCCATAATTATTCACAACAAATTAACGCACTAAACTAACACAGCCCTACTTATTACAATAGAAATACTACAAATGCTCAAAAATCCCCAGGATTTCCATCAAGCTCTACGTCAAACCATGAACATACATCATACACTGAACAATACAGGTCTCATATGCAGAGTAACGGGCCAAACGGATGTCTTTGACCCGTTTATGAGCTTTACCTGATATAAGAACACCATTACAGGTGTTTGCATGCCTTGTTCTCGAGTACTTACTACCAGACATCAGATAGAGACCGTTGGGATCCACCGCGAGACTGGTGACAGCATCCAGATGAGCGACCATAGAGTGAATCAACTTGCCTGAGAAGAAACACCAACATATACCAACATATACATAAGGGGTGGAGGTTTCGTTACAGCTCAGTATTTTTAGGGAAAAACTCTTCAGAAAATAAGAATAATCTAACTACAAGCAACAGCACAAATAAATACAATAGAGTAAAAACACAAATAAAAGAAACCGTGATTTTCAGATCAAGTCTATAGCATCATTTTTTAGGTACAGAAATTGACTAAAGTAATCAAATGTAAAACAGCACTGCATATTTGACTGTATAAATTAAAGATTCATCTTTAATAAAGTTACAAACACAATTCAATCAAGAGCAGTGAGTGATTTCTTAGTTGTTGCTGTTTGATGAATATTAATTAAGTACTGTCCCTTTAAGAGAATGCACTGATACTGTACGTCGAGCCGGCTCTGTCTGCGATAGGATACTTACCTAGACGGGCATTTAGACTATTTTTGTGTGAATTTGTCCATTCAAACACAATACTTCAGAGAGAGCTTAATATTTGTAATATAGGGGAAATATGGAATAAATGCTCATATTCCAGCATACGGCACTGAACAAGAGTGAACGGTTTGTCCACTTTTTCCTCATCGCTGTTGTTGTAATGTATTGGGAAGCCAGAATGCACATTCGTCAACAGAAGCATACGTTAGCCGAACCCTGTTTGTTTCACGTGTTATTTATAATAAACAATATTGCAGATGCTTGTCAGATTTAAGTTGAAAACGCGCGTCCTAGCGCGTGCCGATCCGTGTGTGGAGAATCGTACGCTTCCACCCCTAATATATATATATATAATTTCTAAAGTTTTCAAAGAAGTCTCTTATAAGCAGAGTTTAAAAATTTAAATGTAATTTTTTTTTTTATTAAATCGGTTCACTCGGAGCAGAATCTGTATTTTAATGTTTAACTCTGTATTATTACCGTTCCAAAACCGGTTATTCTTTATTAATAAAAATAATAATAATGCAAAGAAAGAGTCTGGTATCTGGCACTTAGTCTTCATATCCAATACAGCATCATCTTTTCCAACAAGGTTTTGGCCAAATGTATTAAACGAAAGAAAAACTGTTACGACATACAGCTTAGGAACATAACATAAAAATCCGTATCGCAAAAGATTAGAATATTTTCTCAAAGATCAATCAAAAAAAGATTTACAAAACAAGATCTCCAAAGTAGGTTTCATTATTTATGCACTCGAGGCTTGATTGGTGCTCCTTTTGTATTAATTACTGCTTCCATTAATTTGTTATTTTCCTAAACTGTAAGTCGAAAACATAATAATAATAAATATTTCAGATTGTGTGCAATGAATATAGAATATAAGAAAGTTTGCTTTTTTGAATTAAATTATAAAAAATAAAGACCTTTTCCATGATATTATATTTTTTTAAGATGCACCTGCATATATATATATATATATATAAAAATAAACGTGTCCCTGGAGCACAGACGCAGTCATAAGCAGCACAGCTATATTTGTAGAAATAGACAACAATACATTGTATGGCTCAAAATTATAATTTTTCTTTTATGCCAAAAATCATTAGGATATTAAGATCATGTTGCATGAAGATATTTAGTAAATATATCAAAACTTAATTATTGATTAGTAATATGCATTGCTAAGAACAATCTTTAAAGATGATTTTCTCAATATTTAGATGTTTTTGCATCCTCAGATTCCAGATTTACAAATATTGTCCGAAACCATACATCAATGGAAATATGATTTATTCAGTTTTCAGATGATGCATACATCTCAATCTCACAGAATTGACACGTATGACTGGTTTTGTGCTCCAGGGTCACATATATAAATTGACATATCTATTAAAATACTACTAATAATCAACATAATAATAAGAAACACATCATGAATACAATAATGAAGTGAGGCTGTTTAATGGTGTTGTATGTTCACCTGTGTTGTTGTCGTAGAAGCGGATGTGTCGGTCCTCCTGTGCTGTGATGGTGATGGGCAGCGTCGGGTGACTGAGGACTTTATTAATCTGACACGGCTCATCTGAACATCAAACACAGCGACGTCAGAGAGCATCATGGGACTTTTACATTCATTGATGGTTCGACTATTATCATTACATTCATGGATAGGTTTTTTTTTAATGTCAAGTAGCAATAAACTAAAAGGGATGAGTTTCAAGAAACGTTTCAGTTCTGTGGATGAATCTCGTACCGGGTTTTCCGGCGGCTTGCGACTCGAGCTCCAGCACTAGCTGTCGGGTCTCCATGTTGAAGATGCCCGCCCTGCCGTTAGTGAAGGACGTGACCATGTGAGCCGGATCACTGCACACCAGATCCACCGACGACGGGACGCCCAGCTCTGAACGGCACGGAAAACAACTCACAAAATCAGGGCTCCTACATATTTTCCATTTCAAAAATCCATACTTTTCCAGACTCAAATTTCCAAACCTCTCAGTAGTTTTTCAGACCATATTCAGCTATATAGTAGAGTAATCTGCAAATATTTTTATTGAATATTTTTACAAATATTTGACCCCCTAATCCCCCCCCCCCCCCAACATACAGACCCCCTAAAAAGAACTTTTACATGCACACAAGAAACTTTTTTGTGCCCTCGAGAGACTATTTACATGGGCTTTTTTTTGCATGCTTATGCATTACAATTTCTAGTGTTATATAACCTACTTCCTTATATAACATAACATGGGTTGATGGCATAACATTTGTCAAGTTCAAGGGTCTATAAAAAAACACTGGTACTGTAAAGTGTTTAAAATGTGGCTTTCATTAAGGCAGTATGCCATATTTCACGGCCTCAGGTGTTTTTAACACATTGTCTGTGGCGGCCAAGAAACCACACGGCGAAATGGGCCGATGGCACAACAGGTGGATCAGTGTAAACTAGGGCTGTCAAATTGGCTGAAAACATTAATTCAATTATATTCGAATTTAAAAGGCATAAATTCAGTTAGGTAAAAAAAAGCTTTTGGCTTCTCTCCTGAGGCCACAAGAGGGCGCATCGAGCTAAATATTACCAAATGCATGTTTTTTCAAAGTAGGGCTGGGCAATATGAGCAAAAATGCGAGTGTGTGTGTGTGTGTGAGAGAGAGAGTGAGCGAGAGAGTGTGTGTGTGTGAGTGTGTGTGGGAGAGAGAGTGAGTGAGAGAGAGTGTGTGTGTGTGTGTGTGTGTGTGTGTGTGAGTGAGTGAGAGAGAGAGAGTGTGTGTGAGTGAGTGAGTGTGTGTGTGTGTGTGTGTGTGTGAGAGAGTGAGTGAGTGAGTGAGTGAGAGAGAGAGTGTGAGTGAGTGAGTGAGAGAGTGTGAGTGAGTGAGAGAGAGTGAGTGAGAGAGTGTATGTGTGAGTGAGAGAGTGAGTGAGAGAGTGTGAGAGAGAGCGAGAGAGCGAGAGTGAGTGAGAGAGTGTGAGTGAGAGAGTGAGTGAGAAAGAGAGTGAGTGACTGAGTGAGTGAGAGAGAGAGAGTGTGAGAGAGAGATAGAGAGAGAGTGTGAGTGAGAGAGAGTGAGTGAGTGAGAGAGTGTGAGTGAGTGAGAGAGTGTGAGTGAGTGAGAGAGAGTGAGTGAGTGAGTGAGAGAGAGAGAGAGTGAGAGAGAGAGTGTGTGTGTGTGAGAGAGAGAGAGAGAGTGAGTGAGTGAGTGAGTGAGAGAGAGTGTGAGTGAGTGAGTGAGAGAGAGAGTGTGAGTGAGTGAGTGAGAGAGAGAGAGAGCTCTCGCCGTGATGCGCTTTCAACAACGCACTGAGACGAGGAAAAAGAAGAGGATTTACTATAGATTTCACATTCTATAAAGTTCTCATTTAAATGCTTACGTCGTTAATGTTTATGGCAGATTTGTTCTATATTTTCATCCACATTATCAAGTGATTCCTAAAATCACCTGCATTTTTTCGAAGCCATACGAAGTACGATTTTTTTATTTATTTAAGTGTGCATACTGTTGAACAAATATTACTATTTGATAAAAAAAAAAAGATCTAAAAGCAATATGACCGTCTCAAATAACAGTCAATATCTGGCATTGCATTTGAGCATGAAACTACTGGTAATATGCAGTGCATTCAGCATGTAAATAAATATTAATATCCCAACGCATCCTATATTAGATGAATCAGATATGTGTCTAGCAAACCCAGACATCAAGTGACTTCAAATTAGCTTCTCTCTCTTCTCACGTCGATACTTTGAACGCTTGCATGCGAAATAATCAGAGCTCAGGGTGCCGCTATATATTTATATATTGTAGAAACGTAATATATTTAACTTATGGCAAAATTTGGTAATTCTGGACCAAATAAAATACAAGACATGTCTTTCAAACCGATGTGTGTGTTCAGTACCTTTGTCCTGGTTGAAGACAGCGATGGCGGGCGCGGTGTCCGCTGCGCTCCACAGCCTCACCGTCCCGTCGCCGGAGCAGGACAGCAGTCTGTGATGAGCCGAGCTGTAGACCAAACCCCAGACTGCATCTGTGTGTCCAGACAGCCCCCCCCGCAGCACCGACGGCTCTACCACACAAACACACACACACACACCGTTTATTCTTTTACTTGGATCCACAAGACAAGCAACAAAATTCTAGTGATCTAAGGATTGACCAATAGTGATTTTTTTATAACCGATACCAATTATTTGTACGTTTATGTATCCGATAACCGATATTCAGAACCGATATTTATTTACTGTTATAAAGTAACTGAAGTCCATTCTTCACTTTCAGTCGTCTTAACAACAACAAACAACTGTTGAAAATTAACATTCTTTCATGTTACATTTAATCTTCAAATTACAACAATAACAACATTTTATTTATAAAAAGCATCATCAGCAACACTGATATTAACAATAAGCAAAATAATGTTTTCAAATGGAGAAAATAAAGGACATCAACTTCATTTTAAACTACAGTTTTAGGTTTAAACGCTGTTTAATAGACTAAAGAGTGAAGAATAATTCACTGAATAATATTCTCTGGAATATTGAAATAAGCTATAACAAACAAAACATCGTATTTTATTGTATTTCTTAACTGTTTTATCAGAATTATTAAAATGTTTTTGTTTTTTTTAATCATGAATTATGATTTTTTATTTATTGTGTTTTAGACCACACACACACACACACACACACACACACACACACACACACACACACACACACACACACACACACACACACACACAGACACCACACAGACACACACACCACACAGACACACACACTACACAGACACACACTACACAGACACACACTACACAAACTCACACACACACTACACAGACACACACTACACACTACACAGACACACACACACACACACACACACACACACACAAAACACACACAAACACAAACACACACTACACAGACACACACACACTACACACTCACTACACACTCACTACACACTACACACACACACACACTACACAGACACACACACTCACCGTATGAATCGTACGGATCGATGTTGGGGTTCGGCGTGTTCCAGCACTGAATGGTCCCGTCCAAACCGCCGCTGAAACACTGATCACCGCTGGAGCTCATCACCACACACAGAACCGGACCCCTGAGACCAGAACAGACCAGAACAACAGACACAGACCGCATTAGCCTGGTTATTAGGCCGCTGTCTCTTTAACACCGAACGCACACAGATATAAATATACTGTACATGTGCGTTCTCGTTCTCATCTGTTTACGTTCACTTAAGACATAAAACAGCTGTTTATGATGATATGCTGACGTAGTTTTCTGCACACAGGTGGATAAATATGAAAGAAGTCAGCTCCAGCCCAGAACAACCTTTTCTGCAGTGAAATGCACAGAACCGACTCATGCAACATGCAACATGGTTAACATGCAAACGCAGGAAAAGTTAAGCAGAAAATCCCCGGTTCTTGGAAACTTGGAAACGGTTTTGGATAAGATCTGAACGTGATTCAGACGTACCTGTGAGCCCTGAACGTGTAGATGGGCTCCACATCCAGAGCGGCGCACCTAAAACAACAACAACCGTTACAACATTTCTGAAATAAATCAAAACATTTCTAGTTTTCATTAGGTTTAAGTTGAGGCACCACAATTACTAGCTTAATGATGGAATAAAAACTCATTAAACATGAATAGTATTGTATAAATAGTAAAAAAAAAAAAAAAAAAACATGGAAAAAGCTGAAATAAAAATAAATTAAACCTAAATACTGATATAAAAAAAAAATGTATAAGAAAACTGAAATAAAAAATAAACTAAACATAAATTGTAATATTTAAAAAAAACTGAAATAAAAATAAACTAAACATAAATAATATAAAAAAAAAAAACGCATAAAAAAACTGAAATAAAACTAAACTAAACATAAATAGTAATATTTTTAAAAAACTGAAATAAAACTAAACTAAACATAAATAGTAATATTTTTAAAAAACTGAAATAAAAATAAACTAAACATAAATAGTAATATTTTTAAAAAACTGAAATAAAACTAAACTAAACATAAATAGTAATATTTTTAAAAAACTGAAATAAAAATAAACTAAACATAAATAGTAATATTTTAAAAAAAAAACGTATAAAAAACTGAAATAAAACTAAACTAAACATAAATAGTAATATTTAAAAAAAAGTATAAAAAAACCTGAAATAAAAAGACAAATTAAATGTAAATAATAGTAATATTAAACCTAAATGGTGATATAAAACCTATAAGAAAAACTGAAAAAAAATATATATATACATTAAACCTAAATAGTAATATAAAAAACCCCGAATACAACACTAAATTAACACTGAAATAAAATAATTAACTAATAAAAAAACTGATATAAATATTAAAGGGATAGTCCACCTAATGTTGGTCTTCATTGATTTACATTGTTTTTTTTCATATTCATAATCCTTTCCGATCAAAATGCATGCAACGGATGCGAAAACGCCGAAAATCGAACCAGATCTGAATTTTTTTATGACGGACAGAAATGTGAAAAAATGAATCACACAACGCGAGGTCGTATTTATTTTTTAACCCGTGACGAAGTCAATGGGGACCAGCAACTGAAGGTGAACTATCCCTTTAATGTTGAACTTTAATTTATTTAAAAAAAACTAATAAAATGACAAAACATCAAACTGAAATTAGAATGCAAACAGAAATATTAATAAACCCCTGTATAATTAAGAGTATAACGAGCCTCTCACTTCTTGGTCGGGGCGGTTTTCTGCAGGTTCCACATTTTCAGCGTGTGATCTTCAGACGCGGTGATCAGAACCGGCTCAATGGGGTGAAACGCAAGCCCGCGGATCGAGTCGAAGTGGTTTCTGAGAGTGAACTTAGGGTTCCACGTCTTACGCAGGGCGTCTTTGTTATTAGTGATCTGAGAAAAGCAGGAAACATTCATAAATACAGTACAGCTCCACTCAAATTAATACCAGCCGTCAGCTATCTATTTATGGACTTATTATTCATTCAAGCTTTTTGTGTATTAACAAAAAAAATAATAATTTTGTCGTAGTATCAAAAACAACACACACACACACACTCTCACATGGACGTGCACTAGGGCTGTGCGATATGGACAAAAAATATATATCACGATTTTTTGATTTTTTTTTCGATTTCGATTTTAATCACGATTTTGACACAAACAGACATGCTTTATCTTACACATCTTACTTGTTTTTGCACATCTTACTTGTTTTTGCACATCTTACTTGTCTTGCACATCTTGTTTTGCACTTTTCTTTATTCTATTACACATTTTACTCTTTATTTCTTTTTTTTACCTATATATATATGCTCTTGTGTGGTGTTACTTTTATATAATTTTTATTCTTTGCACTGTCCACTGAGCAGACCTGATTTGATGTACATTTCACTTTTGATTATACCCTGTATAATTTATCATGTGACATAAATGCATTCTGTGTGAATTTGAAACATATTTCCAAAGGAAACCAATTAGACCTTTCCCAAAAAGTTGCAACATGTCTCTAGAACAGACAAATGGCAAAATACATATATATATATATATTATATGTATATGTGAGTAATCAAATCCAACAAAACAAGATGCAACCAGAGCATGTGAGCGAAGCGGAGCGGTTCAATATTCCGCTCTGTGTGTGTGCGCTCCGCTCAGTCGTTCACGGCCAAAGCAAACGCTCCGCTAATGTTCCGCTCACGCTCACCGGTAAACCGAATCCCGCTCAAATCACGCGCTCACATTAAATGTCTCCAGTAACGTTAGGCCGATTTATTTTTTCCTGTTTATAGTGACATTATTGAATAAATGTCTCAATTAAAGCAGTAGTCCGATAAGAAATGGTTATGTTTCAGAGTGAAATTGTTCATTTAAATTAGGGATGTTAATTAACCTTTAACCGACCGATAATAATTTTGACCCATTTATACAATCAGTTAAACGGTTTAAAGTAACTTATTTATTTATTTTTAGTAATTTATCAAAATATTTTAAAAGGTTTGCTGCATGGTTAAAATAATCTATACACGTATAAAAAAACACGTTTTTTAGAGAGAGCGAGAGAGAAGAAACCAAGTAGCCTATAAATTGCATTTTATTATTTCATTCAGAAATAGGCCACCGCGAATTACAAACATTAATAAACACTGTAAACATAGCTAGGCTGTTTTAGTTCCCCTCACTCGACAACAAATCCTTACAATTAACAGTAGGCTAGAAAATAACAAGAATTAAAAATAAGAAGCTATAACGACAAACCAAAACTAATTATTTTAGGCTAAAACAAAACTGAAACCAATGTTGGGTCTCTCCTTCAACACAAAATCAAACGTTCCCGTATTCGCGGTATTTAAATGCCAAAATATTATTTACCTTTTATTTATTTACCCTTACAATATCCACATAAAACAAAATGTTTTGCATAACTTCACGGCGGTACGGTGATAACGCTAACAGCACAGATTTTACTACATATTTAAACAGAGCAGTGTGTTTTTCCATATGTTTGACCGGTTGTTTTATATAATGATAATGAACAGGCTGCATTGTGAAGGTAGAATGCTTAAATGCGTCGCTGGAGCAATCACTGGATTTATTCCCCTTCCAACAGTGGAAGCAACTCCTCGGTCATGAAGATAATCGGAATTGTAGAAGGTCTGCTTTTATTTGTGTACATAAACAATAAAAAAATTATCTTTGCTTTTTTGTAAAATAAGAAAAAAATAGAATGCAGCTTTCTGCCGTCTGCTTTAATTTCGCGCAAAACAATAATGAACAAACTCTGCATACTCTAAAAAACACTGGGTTCAAAAAGAGGCTGGGTAAAAGAGTACATTTGGGGTTAATTTTACCCAGTAAATTTGATTGTTTATTTAACCCATCATTAATGGATGATTTAACTCAGCTAATGGCTTTATTCGTTTCTATTATAATATTCGCTTTTTTCTTTGTTTTACTTTATGCATGAAATAATATTTACAGATTAACTTAAATCCTCTAAACTTCTGTAAAATACTCCAGACGTGATAACTTCCTTTATTTCTCATTTGCTTGTTTTTATAAGCTATAGGCCTACACATTGCCTATTTAATCTCGTTTAACAAACATTAGAAGTAAAGATTAAATATTAAACCGATGTAATTCACCAGTAAATCGACCACTCTGTAAATATGTTTCCACCGTAACGGCGCTGGCTCTCACGCCGAGCTGGAGTCGTGTTCGGCGGGAACTGATCACGGATCAGACCGCCGCTCTGCGCTTCACTCATGGACGAAATGAACTGCGATTGCCTTCATAACCTGCTCAACAACAAACAGTCAACAGCTCTGAGGACATGTTTTAACATCCAAAGTATTTGTGTTCTGTATCTTTATAAATATAATCGTTTATTTTATGCAAAGCATCAGACTCTTTATGCAATAAGACCGACGCGAGTGACGTTCATTTAGTGATTCACATTCGAATGTTGCTCTGCATAGATTTAAACAATATACTGACAGAAACAATTTTATAAATAAAATAAAATGTACACAAACTACCCAAACACTGAACAAATAACCCCAAAAAATGACCCAAAAGGCTGAACCCAGCATCTAGGTGAATTAAGTTTTTCTCTGCAGAAGTGCTGCAGGTGTGTGATGTAATATGATATGATCAGGTGAATCCTCGTTCTGTTGTCTGCTGCTTTTTGCGCATGTGAAATTAATCCCCGAAAAACAGATGCTATTTTTAACGGGTCACAGACACTTATTCTTTTTAATTTAATTCAGTTCTATAATATTTGTCGGTTAACGGTTAGGAAAAATAACCGAAATGAACATCCCTAATTTAAATGTATAACATTTAAAATCTTAATTTAAAAACGTGTCTTGTTTTGAAGCCACTTGGAACATTTGCATAAAAAATTTAATAACTGAAAAAGTATAGTTTTCCATTAAAACAACGCTTCATATTCAAAACACGCACACAAGATGAAAAGCAGATATAGAATTTCACAAAATACTTATCAGGCCCATGAAAGCACACACAAGATGAAATGCACTTGACAAATAATTATTTCGTGGTGTAAATAAAAGAAACACTTTTTTAAATTAAAAATAGACCAAAACTGCGGGGAAATGCGGTCCATTAAAACGTGTCAATCTTCACAGGATTTTAGAATTTGCTTTTAGAAACATTAGCTTAGACAAACATTGCTTAGCCTATTCCACAGATTCTGGAATTAACAAATTACCAAAGGGGCATTTTGGGCTGAGCGAGCGGTGCTGAGCGTATGAGCGAGCGGAGCGGGATCTTCAGAAAGACGCTCTCTGCTCTGAAGGAAATATGATCGCTACGCTCCCCCCTCCGCCTGCTCTGCATGCAACATGCATTTTTCTTGGCCACCAAGTCCTTATCCTGTTCTGAACTCATCTTCCCTGTTTCTTTAGCATACTATCTGTCTGTATGCCCGGTCTGTTCTGTTCTGCTGCATTCTGATTGGTTCGGATAGCATACTGTGGGAGGTTGGGGCAGGGGCACAGAAAAAAAATCGAGCTATAAAGCGATTTAGAAATCGCGCAATCTCAAATCGCGATTTTATTTCGATTTCGATTAATCGCACAGCCCTAACGTGCACACACTCACACACACTATCGCGCGGATGCGCACACACTCACACTATCGCGCGCAGCACGCACGCACACACACACACACACACACACACACACACACACACACACACTATCACGTGGACGCACACACACTCACACTATCGCGCACACACACTATCGCGTGGACGCGCACACACACACTACACACTATCGCGCGCACACACTCACACTATCGTGCGCTCACACTATCGCGCACACACACAACACACAACACACACTATTGCGTGGATGCGCTACACACATTTGCACACTATCGCGCGGTATCACATCACACACACACTATCGAGCAAAAGGACACACACTTACTTGAAAATAACGGAACAAACATTACCTAAAACTAAAATAAAGTATCATCTTACTGCTTTCATTATGATTATAAACACGATCAATCTGATAAGTTTACAATTTTTAACAAAGTAACAATAAATGTTTCATATTTGAACGTCTAAATAAAAAAAAAATCATATATTTATGAGAAATGTAATACAAACAAAATAGCTAGAGAACTAAAAATGAAGAATATAAAAATATAAAAACTGATTCAAAATATTAATACAACTATAATAGTATCTCAATAATGAGATACAAAATTATGTTTTTCTTAATATTTTGAAATAAATTTATTTTTCATATTTGTTTTCAATTTTAGTTAAATTTTTAGTCATTTTGTTGATAGTTTTTAAAGAATATATAATTATATTTTGTATAATATATTTGTAAGAATTTAATATGATATAGTTTTAGTTATTTAAGTAATTCATCAAAAATGAAAATGGAAATTATAAAAATAAAAACAGATATGCATCATGATATTTGCATACATTTTAATATATAATATATATTATAATATTAATAAAAACTATAATAGTATCTCAATACTAAAATAATACTTTTTCTTAAAATTTGAAACAGATCTTATTTTTATATTCCATTTTCATTTTATAAAAAAATTGTATTTTTTTTGCAATTTTTATACATTTTTAGTTGTTTTTTATTATGTCTATATAGTTTTTTTTTGTTTTAGTTAACTTCAACCTTAAACAAAAATGAGAAATGTTGCCTGAAATGCAATACTTTAGATGTTTTGTTAAATACTGTATTTTATTTCAGTTAATGTGCATTTAGTCTCCAGTAAAGAGTGTTTTTGTCGTCTCTGGACTCACGTCGTACGACAGATTCTCGGCCTCGTTGGCCACGGTGAGTCCGGCCAGCTCTCCCAGAACCAGCTCGCTCTCCAGCGTCTCGTCTGTTCCCATGATGAAGGACTTTCCCGAGGACGGGGGGAACGTCAGGGCTTCGACTGCAGAAACACACACACACACACACACATTTTAACAATTTAAGTCCACTTAAAATAAATACTCTACAGGGACACAAATATTGGATATTGGACACACACACACACACACACATATATGACCACACAAACACACACACACACACACACACACACACACACACACACACACACACACACACACACAGTAACTATCGGTACTTTTTGTTATTCATTCATACATACATACATACATACACATATATGTATGAAATATATATTTATATGATAAATTAATATAGATAGATAAGCAGCTTAATTAACATTGCTTTATATTCTGAAATGTTAAATACATATTTAATTAAATGAATATAAAGCATCAATTTGTAAATGCACCAGTGTGCAGGCATTTTTAGTGTTTTATATACATAAGATAAGATACAGTAAGAGCATGAACAAAGAAACAAAGTTAAATAAACTGACAAATATACCATTTGTCATACCATAAAACAAATGTAAAAAAAAACAGTGCTTTAATTTTTCCATGATGGTCTACTAACATTAATGTTCAAGGTAAATAATAGCTACAAAATAAATCTAAAAGTGATCAAATGTAAATGAACACTGCATAGTTTTCACTGTATGTATTGATAGATTAATGCTTATTAAAGCTATAACATTATTCAGAATAAGAGCTGTGGGGGATTTTCTCTTTGATTAACATTGATGAAGCAGTCTGTCACTTTAAGACAAAATATTGACACACAATTTTCTCCCAACTGTTCTCGTTCACTTTAAGATATAAACTGTATTTAAGTGAATACTCTTCAAGCCGGCTGTTTTTTTTTTACATGTTTTATGTGTATTTGATTATTTGGACGCACCAAATCTCAAAAGTGTCCTTTGCTTGTCAGTTTTAGAGCGCGCCGCGCACGTACACACGCGCACACATACACGGGGAACAGCGTCTCTCGTGCAGATTGTACTTTCAACGTTTTATCATCAAACATGTCCAGCAATTTAGTAACTGTAAAGACGGCATTTTACAACAATCGACAGACGATTGATCTGATTCTGATGTTAAGTTTTGGTCAGGGAGGAACGAATGCGCGCCGCTGTGAAGAGAAGGACGTTGTTCTAGAAGAAACACGGCTATAATCTTTAGAAGCTAAAAAAAACATGAAATAAACTTAGTTTAACATAACAGCCACAGGCCTAAAGTGTAAGCATGTTTTAATGGTTAGTTCTCTCTTCTATCATAAACGGGAGTTTCATGTTGCGCGTGCTGAACTCATCCACGCTATTTTTAACGGGTCACAGACACTTATTCTTTTTAATTTAATTCAGTTCTATAATATTTGTCGGTTAACGGTTAGGAAAAATAACCGAAATGAACATCCCTAATTTAAATGTATAACATTTAAAATCTTAATTTAAAAACGTGTCTTGTTTTGAAGCCACTTGGAACATTTGCATAAAAAATTTAATAACTGAAAAAGTATAGTTTTCCATTAAAACAACGCTTCATATTCAAAACACGCACACAAGATGAAAAGCAGATATAGAATTTCACAAAATACTTATCAGGCCCATGAAAGCACACACAAGATGAAATGCACTTGACAAATAATTATTTCGTGGTGTAAATAAAAGAAACACTTTTTTAAATTAAAAATAGACCAAAACTGCGGGGAAATGCGGTCCATTAAAACGTGTCAATCTTCACAGGATTTTAGAATTTGCTTTTAGAAACATTAGCTTAGACAAACATTGCTTAGCCTATTCCACAGATTCTGGAATTAACAAATTACCAAAGGGGCATTTTGGGCTGAGCGAGCGGTGCTGAGCGTATGAGCGAGCGGAGCGGGATCTTCAGAAAGACGCTCTCTGCTCTGAAGGAAATATGATCGCTACGCTCCCCCCTCCGCCTGCTCTGCATGCAACATGCATTTTTCTTGGCCACCAAGTCCTTATCCTGTTCTGAACTCATCTTCCCTGTTTCTTTAGCATACTATCTGTCTGTATGCCCGGTCTGTTCTGTTCTGCTGCATTCTGATTGGTTCGGATAGCATACTGTGGGAGGTTGGGGCAGGGGCACAGAAAAAAAATCGAGCTATAAAGCGATTTAGAAATCGCGCAATCTCAAATCGCGATTTTATTTCGATTTCGATTAATCGCACAGCCCTAACGTGCACACACTCACACACACTATCGCGCGGATGCGCACACACTCACACTATCGCGCGCGCACGCACGCACACACACACACACACACACACACACACACACACACACACACTATCACGTGGACGCACACACACTCACACTATCGCGCACACACACTATCGCGTGGACGCGCACACACACACACACACTATCGCGCGCACACACTCACACTATCGTGCGCTCACACTATCGCGCACACACACACACACACACACACACTATTGCGTGGATGCGCACACACACACACACACACTATCGCGCGGATGCGCACACACACACACTATCGCGCGCACACACACACACACACACTATCACGTGAACGCGCACACACTAACACTATCGCGCACACGCACACACACACACACACACACACTATCACGTGGACGCTCACACTATCACGCGCACACACACACACACACACACACTATCACGTGGACGCGCACACACTCACACTATCGCGCGCGCACACACACACACACACACACACACACACACACACACAAACACACAATCACGTGGACGCGCACACACTCACACTATCGCGCACACACACACACACACACACACACACACACACACACACACACACACACACACTATCGCGTGGATGCGCACACACACACACTATCGCGCGCGCACACACACACACACTATCGCGCGGACGTGCACATACACACACTATCGCGCGCACACTATCGCACGGACGCGCACACACACACTATCACGTGCACACTATCGCACGGACGCGCACACACATTAGTGCTGTCAAATGATTAATCGCATCCAAAATAATTGTACGTTTTTGTTTACATAATATATGTATGTGTACTGTGCATATTTATTATAATTATATAATATATATATATATATATATATATATACACATCAGCACACTACAGCTGCAACAAACTATTCACTTAATTAAAATATTAATAATATTTTGCTATAGTTGACTAAAATTAAAGCTAAAAGCATAAAACTTACTTGCAAATTAAATAAATTTTACCTAAAATAAAATAAAGTATCATCTTACCGCTTTCATTATGATTATAAACACGATCAATCTGATAAGTTTATCATTTTTAACGAAGTAACAATCATCCCAATCAATCCCATAAACCAATTATAATAAATGTTTCATTTTTGAACGTCTAAATAAAGAATATATATATATTTATGAGAAATGTAATAAAAACAAAATAGCTAGAGAACTAAAATGAAGAATATAAAAACTGATTCAAAATATTAATAAAACTATAATAGTATCTCAATAATGAGATAAAAAATTATGTTTTTCTTAATATTTTGAAATAAATGTATTTTTCATATTTGTTTTCAATTTTAGTTTAATTTTTAGTAATTATGTTGATAGTTTTTAAAGAGTATATAATTATATTTTGTATAATATATTTTAAAGTATTTAATATGATATAGTTTTAGTTATTTAAGTAATTCATCAAAAATCTGTCTTGTCTTTGCAACAACTTTTTTTATATAAACTAACTAAATATGTATTTATTTAAACTTTAAAATTTAAATTATACAAATAAAAACTGATATGCATCATGATATTTGCATACATTATAATATACGATATATATTATAATATTAATAAAAACTATAATAGTATCTCAATACTAAACCAATACTTTTTCTTAAAATTTGAAACAGATCTTATTTTTATATTCCGATTTCATTTTAATTTTATTAAAATTTTTGTTATGTTTTTTGCAATTTTTATAAGTTTTTAGTTGTTTTTTATTGTCTATATAGTTTTTTTAGTTTTAGTTAACTTCAACCTTAAACAAAAATGAGAAATGTTGCCTGAAATGCAATAACTTTAGATGTTTTGTTAAATACTGTATTTTATTTCAGCTAATGTGCATTTAGTCTCCAGTAAAGAGTGTTTTTGTCGTCTCTGGACTCACGTCGTACGACAGATTCTCGGCCTCGTTGGCCACGGTGAGTCCGGCCAGCTCTCCCAGAACCAGCTCGCTCTCCAGCGTCTCGTCTGTTCCCATGATGAAGGCCTTTCCCGAGGACGGGGGGAACGTCAGGGCTTCGACTGCAGAAACACACACACACACACATTTTAACAATTTAAGTCCACTTAAAATAAATACTCTGCAGGGACACAAATATTGGATATTGGACACACACACACACACACATATATGACCACACAAACACATACATCAGCACACACACACAAACACACACACACACACATTTTAACAATTTAAGTCCACTTAAAATAAATACTCTACAGGGACACAAATATTGGATATTGGACACACACACACACACACACACATATATGACCACACAAACACACACACACATTTTAACAATTTAAGTTCACTTAAAATAAATACTCTGCAGGGACACAAATATTGGACACACACACACACACACATATATGACCACACAAACACATACATCAGGACACACATACACACACACACACACACACACACACACACACCAGCACACACACCAGCACACACACCAGCACACACACACATCAGCACACACACACAGCAGTGTTAATTTAATTAACGAAAACCGTACTTTGACAAGCTTTTTCCCCATGACTGACACGAGACGAAGATGAGACAACAATAAGGCCAATAAACGATAACTATGATTATATCAACATGCGATTTCACTGACGAAAAAAAGATGAGAATAGAGGTCATAGCACACAGAGTACGACATTTTTGCACATTAAAATAAATAAATACAACCTCACGTTGTGTCAATCACGTTTACACACCGCCTCCGAAACCGTCATAAAATTATTCGGATCAGGTTCGATTTTTGGCGTTTTTGCATACGTAGCATGCATTTTGATAGGAAATAGCACCCAAAACATTCGGACTCAGTGTGCAATAGCCTTAAAATGTATTCAATTTTTTTTAACATTTACCAAAAATATTTTTATTTTGGACTAAAATTAAAAAATGAAAGGAGGAAATATTATTGCAGACTGCTTTCATGAGTGCGGTTGCCAGATATCATGAGTTCAAATCCTCGAATCAGAGCTTCGGCGTTACAAGGATACATTTTCTTCCCAGTGTTTTAACGTTTATGCATTTAGCAGACGCTTTTATCCAAAGAGACTTACAGAGCATTCAAGCTATACATTATTATCAGTATGTGTGTTCCCTGGGAATCGAACCCACAACCTTTTGTGCTGCTAACACAATGCTCTACCACTGAGCCACAGGGACACTTATTTTTCTTGCTTATTTTAAACAATCTGGCAACCATGCACTCGTGCCTTACTGTGTTCTGTCACGAGATCTCGACACAACCGTGACAGGTTTTGCAAAATCGTAGGCAAATCGGTGCTCGTTCACGTGAGTGACAATCACGCGGTGTGAATAATCAAAGACGCGATCAGACGCGCGATTCACATGCTAATTATCTGAACCTGTCTGCGTGAAATGAGTTCTGACTGAAAAATACATTGCCGATGACCTACAGCCAATGAGAGAGCAAGATTAAGATCGGGGAGGAGTTATAGACCACAATATCACAATAATATTTTCTCCTCCATAATCTTTATTTGTATTTTTTACCCTTTTGCTGCACATCAGCGCAGAGACCATTTATGAGCACAAAAGCAGTCATAAGCAGCACAGCTATATTTAGAGCAATAGCCAACAATACATTGTATGAGTTAAAATTATATTTTTTCTTGTATGCCAAAAATCATTAGATATTAAGATCATGTTCCATGAAGATATTTAGTAAATATATCAAAACTTAATTTTTGATTAATAATATGCATTGCTCAGACTTAATTTGAACAACTTTAAAGATGATTTTCTCAATATTTAGATGTTTTTGCACCCTCAGATTCCAGATTAAAACAAACCATACATCAATGGAAATATGATTTATTCAGCTTTCAGATGATGCATAAATCTAAATTTCACAAAATGTATCATTATGACTGGTTTTGTGCTCCAGGGTCACATATATATATATAAAATCGAACTTCTTGCAGGCTACAATTTTAATAACATCATGTGATCTCACACGTGAGCTTGCGTAATTTTCTTATCAGTTCTCGCGTGCGTTTGGTTATGAAACGTAGAGTTGTCTGTGATTCTTCCTATTGTAGAGTCACTCTTGTCACCGACCCATCGTGTGAGCACCGCAGCGACTGAATGCTCGTTGTGCCGCGTGAAAACAACGCTGAACCGTGAGTGTGTGAGAAATACCCTCGTCGGTGCTTCCCAGCGGATGCTCGTTGAGGCGGGGCAGGCTGGGCCGGACGGGAGGAGCCACCGGCGGCTGGATGGACGACAGATCCTCGGCTTCACGCAGGTTAGCCAACATGTCCTGCAGCTTACAGCGGTTCGGCCCTGAAACACAGCACAACCACCACACGTCATCGGAGAAACCCCGGCCAAATACAGCCCAGCTTCGACCAACAGAAGCATTCCTCCTTCTATGCTTCGTCTAGACCTGTGTTTCTCAACCCTGGTCCTGAGCACCCACAACACGGCACATGTCTCTCTTTTCTGACCCGTTTCTGGTGCTGGAGTTTCTTCTAATGAGCTCAATCAGGTGTGTTTGATTAGAGAGACACACAAAATGTGCAGTGTTGGGGGTGTTTGAGAAACACTGGTCTAGATGCTCAAACGTTTTAATACGAAGAGCCAAACTTTATTAAGAGAGGCGAGACAAAAGTAAATGTTGCATATATCCAACTATATTATATTAAAATATATGACATGTATTATATTTTTTTGTATAATTAAACCAAATTTAAACATCAGCATTATTAGAATTTTTAATTTTCTTAATTTACAAAAATAAAACAAACACAAATGTAAAATAGAATTGAAGATATGCTGATTTTATTGCGGCGTAAATCAGAATTTCAACAGTTTTCTACATTAATCAGATAATAAACACTGCTATACAGGAATAACAAGTTTGTATCACTAGATTATATATAACAATTTATTACATTTTATTTTTATAAATATATTTTTTTTAATCAAACTCGATTTACAAAATAAATTAAAGTGTTAAAACAAAAATGTAAATGAAGCTATGCTGATTTTATGGTATTCTAGTCATAATTTTAATGGTTTTCTATCTCAATACAGACAATAAACACTGATATATGGACATAAAATGTGTATATTAATATTATATTCACATGTATTAAATTGTTATTTTTTAAAATAATTAATACAAATTAAATAACAATATTTAGATTTCTATTATTTTAGATTTCAATACAAAAATGTTAAAACAAAACATTTGATAAATCAAAGGCAGTGTAATTTAAGTATGATTGAGATTATGTTATAGTTGTGTTAATATTTTAAATTAGATTTTACCTTTATATTTTTTGATTTCATGTACATTTTTATTAATTTGATTGTGTTTTTGTCATTTTTAGTATTTTATTTTAATACATCAAGTTAATAAAAAAATGAGAACAGTTTTTTTCAGTTAACATTTATTTTATTTCATGTAATAAAAATTGCTTTATTATAAATTGTTTTTTATTTAGTTAAC
>CM049835.1:26772580-26775080 GCA_027422435.1 Schizopygopsis pylzovi | reverse complement strand
ACAGTCAGCGTATGGTTCACGTACCTTCAGTTAACACACACACACACACACAGCGGTCCTGTGCTAACACTCCTGCGGTCTGATGTCTGGAGGGAGAGCGTTTGACTAAATCTTTAGCAGCAGTTTAAGAAGAAAACACGAGAGAAAGAGCGAGCGAGCGAGCGAGAGTGTGGCGTCTCTCGCTGTACCAGCCTCTCTCCAGGCACAGGAAACTCAAACGAGACGAACAATCCTGCATTCATTCAGCTTGTCACGACCTTACAGTCACTACACACACATCACGCCACACACACACACGCACACACTCACTCGCACACGACACTCTCGCTCACACACACACACAACAACACACACACACACACTCACACAGACACAGACACACACAGATTCGCTCACGACACACACACCCACCCACACACACACACCACAGACCACACACACAACACACACAACACACACACACACACACACACACACACACACACACACACACCTCTCCACACACGCGCACAGACACCACACAGACACACCACACATCACCTCTTCACACACACACCACACACACACACACACACCACACACACACACAGCACAACACCACACAGACACCACACAGACACGCACACAACACACACACTCACACACACACCACACACACACACACACACACACACACACACACACTCTCACACACACACACACACACACAGACACACACACTCTCACACACACACATCTATCAAAGGCATGACAACCGTGATACAAACCAAACCGTGAAAAAGTTGAACCGTTCCACCCTAGTACAATCAAATTGGTCCAAATTAACAATTTTTTTCTCCCCGGTGTCATGTGACTCGTTCGTGTTACAAGTCTCAGGTGTGAATGGAGAACAGGTTTGTTAAATTTGGTGTATCGCTCTCACTCTCTCATACTGGTCACTGGAAGTTCAACATGTACTGTGACATACTGAAGCAGAGCATGATCCCCTCCCTTCAGAGACTGGCACGAGGCATGTAAAAATTAGGAAAGTATTGTGATTTCCCTACTGTAGTGTAAAGCAATAATATTATACCTAATATTCATTTTCATTTATTTTAGTGCAATTGTTTTACATGGCTATTACTGTCATTGTTGTTGTTATTATATTCTAATAAAGCAGCAGTGTGAATGTAATTTAGACTGAGACAGTATATCACAAATAGAGGCTTGAGTCCTCTTTAAAGTTCAGCTACGAGTCAATTCACCGACTTACGTTCTCTTAGTTAAGATCAAGTCAGCTCTTCATTCTGAACTCTCAAAGTGCATTAGATGGAATAACTTGACTTTAAAATGTACTAAATATTCACCCCTCCCCCAATTCTTCTTAAAAAAAATATGGTAATAAATATCATACCGTGCACTTTATATCACGATATCATCAGATCGTGAGATTTTGATATCGTTACACCCCAAGGAAAATCGTCTATAGCGGATATGGACTATTATGATGCATCATATCTCACCCTCTCTGTGAAAACCCAGCTAAAGTAATTTTTTTGTTTCTACAAAAAATCATACTTTATATGGTAAAGAACATTCTGTGCAAATTTAACCTTTATATCTTTAATATTAACCGAGTATGGTCATGTCAAAATTTGCAATTATAATGAAATCTATTTCAGTGAGCAAAATCTATTTCAGGTGAGCTAAACACCTTCTACGGTCGCTTTGACTGCAATGGCGGCGCAAATCTGCCGAACTGCCCGTCAGGAAGCAGCAGACAGAGCAGCAATGATCATGTAATCACCTTTTCAGAGGATGACGTTCGGAGGGAACTAAAGAGAGTGAACGTCAGGAAAGCAGCAGGACCTGATGGGATTACTGGCCGCGTTCTGAGGTCCTGTGCTGATCAGCTTGCCGGATTGTTTACTTCCATATTTAATGAGTCCCTTGCTACCTCTGTTGTTCCCACCTCCTTTAAAAAATCTGTCATAATCCCTGTGCCTAAGAACAGTAAACCCTCTTGCCTGAATGACTATCGTCCAGTTGCCCTCACATCGACGGTCATGAAGGTTTTTGAGAGACTTTTAAAGAAACACATTTGCTCCTCCATCCCTGCTACCTTGGACCCTCTTCAGTTTGCCTATCGGCCAAATAGGTCTACTGATGATGCCATCACCCAGGTACTGCACTCCTCCCTCACTCACATCGACAGCAAAAATGGCAACTATGTCAGGCTGCTATTCATAGACTATAGCTCAGCTTTCAACACTATAGTCCCCACCAAGCTGACTGTTAAACTCTCAGACCTCGGCCTAAACACTTCACTTTGTGACTGGATTCAAGATTTCCTCACCGCCAGACCACAAGTGGTGAAAGTCGGCCAGTTCACCTCCAACTCCATCACCCTGAATGTAGGAGCCCCACAGGGCTGTGTCCTGAGCCCCTGCTATACTCTCTCTACACACACGACTGCGTGTCCTCACACAGCTCCACCTCTATTGTCAAATTTGCGGATGAT
>CM049835.1:26765080-26767580 GCA_027422435.1 Schizopygopsis pylzovi | reverse complement strand
ACTTTTATACTAGCGTGATTTAAGGAGTGTGTGAAAACATCAAATCTAATATCATTTTACTGTAAATTCAGATTAAATGAGCTTCATTCAAACAGACTCCAGCGACGCACATCAGATGAAATCAATATTAATATGGTGAGTTGCGATATTGCTTGTTACTAATATATAATTTTTTTATTTTATATTAATTTTTAAATGTTTACATTTAAATTATTTGTAAAAAATATATTCTTTTTTTAATTGTTTAAATTATTTGTAAAAAATATAATTTTTTAATTGTTTAAATTATTTGTAAAAAAATATATAATTTTTTTTCAATTGTTTAAATTATTTTTTAAATATATATTCATATTTTTAATTGTTTAAATTATTTTAAATATATATTTCATATCTTTAATTGTTAAAATTATTTTTAAAAAATATATATATTTCATATCTTTAATTGTTTAAATTATTTAAAAAAATATATATTCATATCTTTAATTGTTTAAATTATTTTTAAAAAATATATTATTTTTTAATTGTTTAAATTATTTAATAAATATATATTCTTATCTTTAATTGTTTAAATTATTTAAAAAAATCAATCAATATTAAATTATGAAATCAATATCAATATGGTGAGTTGCGATATTGCTTGTTACTAATATATAAATTTTTAATTTTATATTAATTTTTAAATGTTTACATTTAAATTATTTGTAAAAAATATATTCTTTTTTTAATTGTTTAAATTATTTTTTACAAATATTCCTTTTTTAATTGTTTAAATTATTTGTAAAAAATATATTAATTTTTTTTATTGTTTAAATACTTTTTTTAAATACGTATATTTTTTATTGATTACATTTAAATTATTTTTAAATATATGTTCATTTTGTTATTAACTTATAAAATTTTACATCATTTAAAAAAATATATATTAATTTTATCCCAGTTAATCTGGGAAATAATAAGTAGCTTAATTGATGAACAAGAAAACAGTAACTAGCGTTTGATTTAAGGAGAAACCCCCTGTAAACATCAAATCTAATATTATTATACAGGTAGTTTTAACTGTAAATTCAGATGAAACGAGCTTCATTGCTTCCACTGACGCACATCAGATGAACTCAGTATTAATGTGCTGTTGCTAGGCAACTGTACACAGCAGAAGTAAGACTGTTTCTTGACGTGACAAAAGCATGAGATCCAGACAGAAAGCGCTTGTGTTATCCTGCGGTACGAGGACCGAACCTTTGACGCAGGAACGGCTCTGACGCACTGATTTAGGGCAGGGCTCTATGACAAATATTCAGGAGCACCCGATCAACATGTGTTTGTGCTGAGAGCAGCTTTAAAGGTTCTTACAACGTGCTTTAGCAGCGCTGAGTCATGCATCACAGCATAGGTCTACTTTTAATGATTATTATAGGAGTTTGTAAATGTGATATTGATTTAAAACTAGAGCTGAACGATTAATTGCATTTGCAATAATATCACGATATGAAATAACGTGATTTCTCACCCGCAGAGGCTGCGATTATGCGGTCATAATTCATTATGCGGTCATACAGTTCTCCTGTAGTGGGCGGAGCTAATGCGCAAACGGCAATCTCATTGGCCTGTTTTGATTTCAGCGAATCAGCTCGAGCGAATGCAGACGACCTGATTAATATTCATGAACCCAGCAGCTCAATAATCCTTAGTGCGTTTTATATGGTTATTAATAGTAGAATTAGTTTTGTCATCATTATAATGCTAAATTATCATAATATCATTATTATAATGTTTGACTGAAATAATAAATTGAATGTGATAGGTGTCTCTCACATTGTCCCACAGAAACATTAAAATAGTGTAGATTAGTGTGATGTTTTATAATCATAATTTATTCTGTTTGGTGACCATTTCATTCAGTTAACATATTTAATATTGGGGCATCCAAGTTATTTGACATATTTGAACCTTTTTTTTTTTTTATTATGTAACAATAGTTAATTTCCCTGGTAATTAGTTTATTTTATAACGATGTAACTCGGTTAGTATTTGTGAGAAGTAACTAGTAATATAACTAATTACTTTTTTTAAAGTAATGTGCCCAACACTGCATATTATACAATTATTTACTGCATGTCTTTGATTAATAATGAATATGAAGAGCTTAAAAAAAAAAAAAAAAAATCGCAATATTGGTAAAAAAAATTGCAATTAGATTATTTTCTAAAATCGTTCAGCCCTATTTAAAACAACAGTTAATATTAGTTTCAATAGTTTCAAACAAAGTCCCAGCGGTGTTTCGTTTATGAATTAATGAATCTAGTGAGTCAGTGATTCAATTGATTCGTTCCTGAATGAATCAGCTGTTCGAACGAATCAATTAAATGAATGATTCAGTGATAAAATCAGCGACATACCGCCACCTACTGGCAGTTTTACTCATCTTTAAAGTATCTTGTGTGTTATTTACATATTTTAATATTCAAAATATTATATTTGAAACATTAACCTAAACATTTAT
>CM049835.1:26732580-26755080 GCA_027422435.1 Schizopygopsis pylzovi | reverse complement strand
ACATCATTTAACATAAACCCAAAGTAAAAAATAACGTTCAAAATATTTCACTATATCCACAAAGTGGGGTTTTAATGGTGAAATAGTATTTATATTATTGAATTACATTTGGCCAGAAGAGAGAAACATGCTAAATTTGTCATCACAATACAAAAACATAAAAAAACGTCCTACATTTAGAATATTAATAACTGTGGAAACAGTCTGTGAAAGGGTCCATGGTCAATATAACACAAAATAGTAAATCACATTTACGCATTTAGCAGATGCTTTGATCCAAAGCGACCAGTATGTGTGTTCCCTGGGAATTGAACCCACAACCTTTTGTGCTGCTAACGCAATGCTCTACCACTGAGCCACAGGAACACACACACAACCCTACGTCTGATCACAGCTCTTTCTGATAATACAGAACATCTCTACAGCTGCCACAGTAGAGGACACAACAATAAAAGCACCAAAACATCCCGTGGGACCCGTCACAATCCAACGAGGACGAGTTCAGATCGGCATCGAAATGCTTAAAAAACATCATAGTCTAATCTGCAGATGAGCACTAAAGAGAAAACCACCGGATGACCAGATGAGTCTATTTACTGAGTGTAAAGAACAAAACAGTGAGTCAATCACACGGCAGACTAGTCCCCGTGAAGCGGCCCACTGTGAGTTATGAATGAATGAGATCAGGGTTACCATCATCCGGAGAGAGAGAGAGAGAGAGAGAGAGAGAGAGGAGAGAGAGAGAGAGAGAGAGAGAGAGAGAGAGACAGAGAGAGACGAGAGACAGAGAGAGAGAGAGAGAGAGACAGAAGAGAGAGAGAGACAGAGAGAGAGACCCAGAAAGAGAGAGAGAGAGAGAGAGAGAGAGAACAGAGAGAGAGAGAGACCCAGAGAGACAGAGAGAGAGAGAGAGAGAGACAGAGAGAGAGACCCAGAAAGAGAGAGAGACAGAGAGAGAGAGAGAGAGAGAGAGAGAGAGAGAGAGAGAGAGAGAGAGAGAGAGAGAGAGAGAGGGAGTACACAAACAGTCACGCGCCCAAAATAGACACTCATTTGGATCCCCGTACTGCAAACTACACAGGATTTCCTCTAATGGCGTGCACTACTTAGTGGGTCAGTTAATGATCTGAGCGGTCTACATAGTGAGGATGCGGTATGGATTTACGGGCTCCCCGAGGGCTGGTGCTGCGCGTCAGGAAAGTGTGGGAGGATGAGCAGTGTGTCATCTTTCCTTTGAACACGTCGAACAAACGCCTCACCAACGCTTAGCAATTCAAATCAACATGTATAGGTTTAAACGCGGTTTCGTTGAGTCGAGCGCCCACATGCATTCACCCTGCAGCAGAGGAGTCAGCTCGGGGGGGTATTCTGGAACAGATGAACTTTCTAAATATGGAGATCAGCGCTGGTTTTCTTAGATAGGCATAGTCACCTTCTTAATAGAAAATATCATTAGCATTGGTGAAATATTTAAATTAGCGATTGCTTAAATAAAGTAACAATACATTTACATAGTCAGGCTTTGACTAGTTCATGGTGCTGTTAGATATTGCATTTAATACTATTTTTTTTTTTTTTTTTTTTGGTAATTTAGAAATGCAATTTTGTTGGTTTTATTCGTTTTTTTAAATAGACTTTTGCATAATTGTTCCTATATAATATAATATAATTCTTATATAAAAATACCATAAAATAATATTGTGTAAGAACGGACATTGAGATAGCAAAAATACAAAACTTAAATATTGTGTTAAATATACCATTTATAATGAGAATTTGATTTGAAAAGATAATAAATATACAGCTTTTTATTTGTAAATACATAACACTACTTGCACTACTCATCCTGGTTTTTATTAATATAATAATTTAGCATTTGTTTTTTTATAAAAAAAACACACTACTTGCACTACTTTTCCTATATTATATATAGCATAAAATAATGCATAAGTATTCAGAGAGATTTCTGGGTAAAATATAACAAATATTAAAGGCATTTAAGCATTAAAGAAACAAAACAGTCAATATATTCACGCGCTTCTTATAATTAAATTTTAGTTTCATTGTTAGTCATTTTATTATGTACTTTTGCCATTTTTTAACACTACTTGCGCCATTTCTTCTTCATTATAATTACTATGAAATAATGCATAAGTACTCAAATTGGGATGGAAATAAATAGCTAGAATGAAATGTTTTATTTGGGTCAGAACTGAACTAAATGTTCTTCTGTCCTGTGCACGTGACTGATAAACTCACACATGACCCATTAACCTCTCTCTGTGTGTGTGTTTGTGTCATCACAGATGATTCATGAGTATACATCCCATAATCAGACTCATGATGAGGTGGATTGGAACACCTCCTCAATCAATCCAATTACAATTTCCATCGACTGTATTGAAGGGGTTTTGTAGACCTGAAATAATCCGAACATCAGGAAGAAATGTTGATCTAAAGCTGTAAACGATACAGCAATCCCTGTCAGTATATATCATAATCGTATAATATTAAAGATTAAATTAATTGCTATTAATTTTTTAGATATAACAATAAAAAAATCAGACATTTAAATCGCACATGTGGAAGTCTTAATATGAGATTTTACTGACATAATTATGTTTCTACATTCTACAATGCACAGCATTTCAACTGTGGCTGTCATAAAATATGATTTCAAGATTTATTCAAACATACAATTTAGCTATTTTTTTTGCATGCATAATACAAAATGTTTTATTTGTTCTGCCCAATTTTTTAATATAAAGGGACAAAAAATTAACTTGTTTGAGGGCTGTGGGACAAAATTAAATGCTGCATTACTTCCACCAACATTATTTTAAAATGTGTGCAATTTTGTAATAATTTTGCTTTTTTATTTTTTATTAAATTAAAAAAAGTATTAAATAATTAAACAAAAATATTATTATTTTTTAACTATTTTTAAAAATTAACTTCACACACACACACACACACGCACACACACTCACTCACACACACACTCTCTCTCTCACACACACACACACACACACACACTCTCTCGCTCACACACACACTCACTCACTCTCTCACACACACACACACACACACACACACACACACACACACACACACACACACCAATGTGTGAGATCTCGGTGAATATGATCGCACAACAAACACAGATTGGTCAAATCACATGTTCACCGCTCAGAACAGTCCAGTTGGTCACAGAATCGGGTCATTATAATAGCACGAGTCACAAAAGTTCAACGAGTGTCACATGACCCTCAAACTGTGACACAGAGGCGGTTTCAAAACACAGGCCTGTCTTAAATTCTAAAGCAGCATTACATGCATCTTTTTTCATTGCAACAAGCTATAAATATGCTTATATTTTATGCAATAAAAAAAAATGCATTAAATTAATTCTAAATAAAATGGTCTATTTTACCCAATATTTAAGTTGTGTGTTTTTGATTCTGATTTTTACGTGCATCCCAAATTGAACACTTATGCATAACTGCATTGCAATTATAATACAGCATAAAAAGTTTAGGTAGTGTGTGCATACTAAAAGTGTGCAGTGTTGGATGCACTCAATGGCTACAGCTTTTTAATGCTATATGTATTTACTCAAGTACATAGATACATAGATCACAGTCTATAGTAGAGTGTAGCGGTTCTTGGTAAAAGATCGAACTGTACCGTTGGCCACTCTTGGTTCAGTAGACATTTGTTCCACGATTAATCTCAGTGCTAACGAAGAATATGGATGATCTGTTTTGGCGAAAAAACAAAGCTTCAAATACACATTTGGATGCATGCGGCCAGTTCTTTAGCATTCATTTACTATGGATTTGACATTATTAGGGCTGCAACTAACGATTATTTTGATAATCGATTAGTTGGTCGATTATTATTTCGATTAATCGGATTAAATCAAATTATGTTATTTATTAACAAAATACACACAATTCCACATTCTGCTCAATGTCCTTCAAACACACGGAATGCTATGAAAATATACAGTGCTTCATTTATTAAACCACCTGTCATAAAGAGAAAACAAATATTTTAGGAATCTGTCAAAAAAAAAAAAACATCTTAAAATGTTATTGTCATTTATTGGGCAAATTACAAACAGAAACAACTAATTAGTATTTATAATAACAAAAATGGCCTCATAACAGCTTGCATCCTTGCTTGCATTGTTTATGTACTTTTTGACTGTAATTGGGTATCTGAAAAAAAATTCAAGTGCTCTGCCTTTCTGTCAAAGATAACAGCAATAATTATATTATAGCATTAGAAATAGCCTACTACTGTTACTAAAGAGCTTACGCATTTTGGAGGACTACCCAATACAGGAAGCTAAACATGATTTTGGTAATCACCAATGCTGTTAGAGCAGCAGTGGCACAAACCTTACATAATTTGTTAAAAACCTTACATAAATGTGTTTTAATAAATTTGTTAAGCATTGTATTTGTGAATATAGTTTAAATTAGGACTAAACGATTTTAGAAAATAATCTAATTGACCAATATTACGATTTAATATGCTTTTTTTTTTTTAAAGCTCTTCATATTCATTATTAATCAAAGACATACAATAAATCAATGTATAGTGTGCAGTGTTGGGCACGATACTTTAAAAAGGTAATTCGTTATATTACTAGTTACTTCTCACAAATACTAACCGAGTTACATCGTTATAAAATAAACTAATTACCAGGGAAAGTAATTATTGTTACTTAAAAAAAAGGTTAAAATATGTCAAATAACTTGGATGCCCCAATATTAAATATGTTAAATAAATGAAATGGTCTCCAAATAGAATAAATTATTATTATAAAACGTTACACTAATCTACACCATTTTAATGTTTTTGTGGGACAATGTGAGAGACACCTATCAAATTCAATTGCTTATTTCAGTCAAACATTATAATATGATATTATGATAATTTATCATTATATGATGATAGAACTTTAGAATAACCATGTATGAATGCATATTTGTCATGTTGTCTGAACTTAGGACTGGTGGTGGTGCTTAAGATATTGTTTGTCATTTAGTGTTTCTATAAAAAAAGGGGGAAAAACCTACAAATAATACTGATAACATACCGCGAATTGTACTATTAATAACCATATAAAACGCACCAAGGATTATTGAGCTGCTGGGTTCGTGAATATTAATCAGGTCGTCTGCATTCGCTCGAACTGATTCGCTGAAATCAAAACAGGGGCGATGATAGGTGAGCACCGGCCAATGAGATTACTGTTTGCGCATTAGCTCCGCCCACTACAGGAGAACCCGGCAACCCGAATATCGTTTACGCGTAGCTCGTCAATTCCGCATGTTATAAAAGACCCGCGGACACGAAAACAACCCGCGGCAAACTGCGGACTTGGCAACATAGCAGCGTGCCAACATGATGCTTTCTCTGAAGACCGCATAGATGTGTTTGACTTAAAGCAGCGCAGCTAGACCGATCGGTGTGTGTCATCAAAGTACTGCGAGTGCTATAAGAGTCGTCTCCTAATGCTTTCTCTCGCCGTACTTGGATGTCATACAATCGTCATACATTACTCTTAAAAATGTAAATGATAATAAAGACACGGTGTGAGAAGATAGTTCTGCGGGAACTTTTATCACAGTCATGTTTTACTGTCATTTCTTTATCCTGTAAAAGGCGGTTATGGAGAATCTCATATTTATATTCAGACAATTACATGCTGTTATCCCTTTAAAGTTCCTACTCTCATAAAATATACACACTGCATGTTGACTTTTAAACCTTAAATTAACTTTCAACAACAGATAATTCAGTGCAATGGATATGTTTGCGGACGCAATGGACGGATGTTTTGAGGACGCACACGCATCTGTCACAGCGCCTGACAGGGCAAGCCTTTACACTAATGCATTAACTTAACGCTCAAAATAAAGAATTATCATGCAAAATGGATCACGTACTTCTCCCGCAGCATATCATTCTGTTTCCTACACTATTTTGAGATGCATTTTGTCCATAGAAATACGTTATTTAGAGCTGTAATTTGAGCAACCGGCTGAAGTTGGACGTGCACTGTGGGCGGACCCGACTAATCGATTATGAGAAACGTTGTCGATGATTTTCATAATCGATAATAATCGATTTTATCGATTCGTTGTTGCAGCCCTAGACATTATGCAAATAAAATTAACTGAAATATCAACGTGCATGTTTCTATTTCGCAAACACTTAGTTTTATCAGCAATCGAGTCACGGTTAAACTTAAAAGACTTAACGATGCACGTGCATGATAGGGGTGTGTGATGTTAACATCTCTATATTTTAAGGGATTTTAGGCAATATTTTGCGGAGTTGTGTTGATATCTTAAAGACTATCGTGGGCAGCTGACTCCTATAGTTTTTGATATTCTTCATATTCTGCGTGATAGTCAGTTAACAGAAGTGACAGAAATTAATCTTTTCCAATAAGTTTAAATTGATTGTATACCTTTAATGGGCATGTTAACCTTCATAAAGACATTTTTTTTAAAGTGTGCATCATCTTTTGAGTCAAAAGATGCATGGCCAGATATACCCAAAAGCCTTTAAAACCTAAACGAAAACTCAAAACTTTACAAAACTTGGTGAAACATGTGACTCTTAACAAGTATGCAAAGATTCATGGAGATTGCACTATAGGTGGCGCTATAACAGTCTACAAAAAAGGCCTCAAAAACAACATTTCTATAGAAAATGACCTCAAATTTTAGAACATGTTCATATATTCACACAAACACTCAATCTTTTTATATAATATGATAGATCTCCTAATTACGCGCAACTTTGCCTCAAGAACCATTGCTGTCAATCCAATCATTCATTAATTAATTATTCACAAATGTGTTATAAAACTAATTTTGCAAACTAGCACTATGTTTTTCGCTCAATCTTGATCAAACCACTGCATTAATGCTCTCAGAACTCTTTAGATCAATAATTATATTAAAAAAAAAATATCCTTTGGTAAGCTATAACAGGGTCATTTATTAAAGAGGCGTGGCAAAATATACCCAAAAGCCTATAATACCTGAACGATAACTCAAAACTTTACGAAACTTGGTGAAAACATGTAACCAATGACTCTTAACAAGCAAAGCATACAACGTTTCATGGAGATCGGACCATAGGTGGCGCTACAACAGTCCTAAATGTTAAAAATCACCATATTTCTTTGTTAAATTGTCTGCATTTGCCCAAAATGCTATTTTAACTCATTGATTTAGGTGGTTACAGCCATATTAACAACATCTTTTTCCCTATGTGCTTAAATGGCTGTGGCGAGAGCAGTGTGCTTCCAGGGAGGCTCCGCCCACACACTCTTCTGATTGGCTGTGGCGAGAGCAGTGTGCTTCCAGGGAGGCTCCGCCCACACACTCTTCTGATTGGCTGTGGCGAGAGCAGTGTGCTTCCAGGGAGGCTCCGCCCACACACTCTTCTGATTAGCTGTGGCGAGAGCAGTGTGCTTCCAGGGAGGCTCCGCCCACACACTCTTCTGATTGGCTGTGGCGAGAGCAGTGTGCTTCCAGGGAGGCTCCGCCCACACACTCTTCTGATTGGCTGTAATATTTGATTGATTCGGTCGCGTGTAGTGTGGACAGCCAACCTGCGTTTCGCTGGAATCCTGTAGTTAGGACACGGTGTTACCCCACATACCGAACCGTACCAAAACCGTGACCCCAAAACTGCAATCGTAAGAAACTATAGCCTATAGTGGATTATTTGGGACTTGTAAGGATGCTGGCGAGGGTAAATTGTGACACTGCCAGTCAGTCATGTGACCGTGATGTGAGGTGCGACGCAGGGCGTTCCTCCTTCACCGGTTACCTGACACAACAGGCAGGTGCGCATACCTTACTGTACAAGGACAGACTTGCTTTTACGGGCCGTGAGCCATGAACTCAAGCATGAAGGGTGGTGTAACTAGAGCATGCTGGGAGCTAAAGCTGACACACTGGTTCTTACAGGACACACGCTTCTTCAAATGACAGCTTTTAAACAAAAAAACAACAACAACACAGGGTTTAAAGCAACAAATGTTGTTTTATTATTTAGTATATATACACGCACACACACACACGCATACACACACACGCACGCACACACACAAACACGCACACACACGCACACGCACACGCACACACACACACACACACACACACACACACACACACATTATCAATAGCTTTAATAATTTTTTAGATAAATACATTTTTATTTTACTATCATTATATATATATATATATTATTTTGGAATTCACTATTTTTATATTTTAGTTTTAAATGTAAATCATTATTATATATAATGTGTTTAATATTATATAATATTTATTATAATAAGAAAAATATATTTATTAATATTTTGATTTAGCTTTTATTTGCGTGTTTTCAGTTTTCAATTTAATTATAGTTTAATTTTCTGTAATTCTGTTATGCGTCTTTGTCAGTTTTATTAGTTGCTAGCCTTTTTTAATATTACAATTTAGGTTAATATTAATTCAGTTTTAGTTATTTATTTATTTCCATTCAGTGATTTTAGGGCTTGTTTCTGTTGGTTGCCAAGCAAACTAATGTAATTTTCCTTTTAGTTTAAATTAGTTTTGATCTAATATGTATATTTAAGCTTTATTTCAATGAACAAAACTATTTGGAGTAGTTTTAGTGAGCTATACCACCTCTGGTCTGAGCTGAGAGTTAATTGGTTATTATCTGTAAATCAAAGCACATGAAGTAAGAGTTCGTCAGGAATAAGCAGAGTTGGGTGAGATTAGTGCACTAGAGCCGTTTAGAAGGAAATAAAGCTATGTGTGAGTTCATGAGTCAATGCTCTGATGTCAAACCCGAGCTGAAGCCGGTGGGAAACTCCTGTGCGCCGCACCCAACACACGGCAGAAACCTGAGAGCGGCGTTCTCACCGTCTCCTCCGCACATGGCCACGCATTCACACGCTACAAGAGCCGAGGGAAACCCAGGCCTGCATCCGTTATTCAGCTCTGTGCAACCGTCCTGCCGCTACTGCGTGAAGAACAGCGAGAAACTGAGGGACAGATGCGCTGTCGATAACGACTTACATGGTTTTGTGTTCAGACTGGAACGCTAGCATACTGCACACTGAAGTAGTATATACTACACACTGCATACTATTTAAAAAAAAATCCAAGGTTCAAGGTTTCTTTATTTGTCACATAATAAATTATACAGGGTATAGTCAGAAGTGAAATGTAAAAATTTTTAGTGCCGTTGGTTCTGGAAGTATTTTTTCTATGTTATTTTCCAATAGTGATTTAGACTAGTGAAGTCTTTGTTAAAGCATTACAAGTCATGAAGCAAAACAACCAGCTACGAGGAGGATCACAACATTACAAACGTTGCAAAAAAGCACCAAAAACTGTACTTAACGGCTTTAGTGAAGGAAAGGACTACAATCCCATGAAGCACTGCGAATCACATTCATTGCATTAAAAAATTATAAATAAATATACACATTTAAATATGTGTTGTACTTATAGACAACGTATTTTAAGTTCATTGCAAAATATGCATATTAGTATTTAAGTAATTAGAGTATGTAGGGAAACTGACTTGACTATATAATTTGCGGTGTTTCATGGGAGGGGGCGGAGCTTTGCTCACTGCAACTCTCTGATTGGAGGAATTTCTGTAAAGCATTGTGGTTAATGTAGTTTTCACCACAAATTATGCTATTAAATATTATTAGTTAAAAAATAAGTCGAATCAATGCAAACATATGGTTGAACGAAAGCATATACAATCGATTAGCAATCTCAGTACTCACAACAGGTCTGTCTTTAATGCTTTATGACATAAAATCAGGGTTTG
The DNA here is from genome assembly GCA_027422435.1 of Schizopygopsis pylzovi. Taxonomy (NCBI): domain Eukaryota; kingdom Metazoa; phylum Chordata; class Actinopteri; order Cypriniformes; family Cyprinidae; genus Schizopygopsis; species Schizopygopsis pylzovi. The sequence goes on along the minus strand of CM049835.1, from coordinate 26,745,201 downwards.
GAAGTAAAAACTTCATTCATTTTCTCTATAGAAACATTGATTTTTAACAATAACTAATAAAACTTTAAAGTATCTTGAGCTTGTGTTAACCACCATAGACATTATTTTAGACATTTACACTAAAAATCCATAAAAAACTATTGACTTCAGCACAACAGAACCAAAAGTTTTAAAATGCAAATCATTTCTGAGTTTTGGCCTGCAGCACTCTATAATTCCCTTCCTCACATAAAAACACTACTATGCATACTAGTTTATTTCAAAAACATTATACTACTCCAAATAAACCCTGTTTCTGACAAAACTCAGAATTTTGCTACATGAAGTAAATGTTAGCTACGACTGTGTTTGCCCCTAAAGCAACCCAAAATATCTGCTTTGTGTTTAGACGAAGTGAGCCACACTTTGGATTTACTGCCGTCATAAACTGTTGAGTTGCATCAAATTTTGTAGTCTTCTCAAAACTGCAATGGATGGCAGAAAATAGGGAAAACATGGTGAAATGTACATGCAAATATGTAGGAAAATTAGTAGTGTGTGACAGAAATGGACATTCAGGCGCTCATGTGAACTTAAACCTGACAAACGAACGACCAGTGAGAACATCAGACGCTGTTACTCACGGATGGACGGACGGAGAGTCACACACCGGTCTGACATCACTGCCGTTCTCAGTCAAAACACAGACACACACACACACACACACACACACACACACACACACACACACACACACACACACACACACACACACACACACACACAGAGATACACAGACACAGACAGATACACACACACACACACACACACACACACACACACACACACAGATACACAGACAGAGATACACAGACACAGACAGATACAGACAGACACACACACACCCACTCACACACACACACACAGAGACACAGACACAGACACACACAGACACACACACACACACTCACACAGAGATACACACACAGACAGACAGACACACACAGACACAGACAGATACAGACAGACACACACACACACACACACACACACACACACACACACACACACACAGAGAGACACAGACACACACACACACCACACAGACACACACACACCACACAGACAATGATATTCATGTCAATATCAACTCATTTATTTCGTGTTATTTCTAAGGTATTATAGTTTTGATTCATATTTTGATTTGGACTTTATTTGTATATATTTCTTTCAGTTTTTAGTAAGTTTGGGCCTCAGTTTATTGGCATAAAGTCCCTCTTCAGCTTCACCTCAGGCAGCTATTCCTTTTTAGATGCTTCTTTTTAATAAAATTGCTGCATCATAATCATAATCTAACAGTGTTATAATCATATGTCAGTGTTTCCCACACATAGACTTTACCTGGGCGGGCCGTGACACATTTTTGTTTTTATTACCATCGTTATCCTCTTACACTTTTTTATCCGCCCGAGAAAATGAAACCGTCCACGATCGATTAACTAGTGGAAAATCTCTCTTCGCTGTACACGTTTCGTACGGCTCGTTCTGTGTGAGAAACAGCACTTTCAGCTAGCCGTAACGCAGCCGACTCGTCAATAAATCATTTACAAAAACAGCGTTTCCAAGCACCGGTCGCTTACTGAGTGTTTGGACTTTTAAATATGAACATAGTTCGTCTGTTAATATGCTCAGTTTGTCACTCAGACGCAGGCAGTGCGCTGAATGAGACATAACAGTAGCCAAAACCACCGCATACAGTCGCTTTTTAGTGTATGTTAGATGTATATTGATTTTATCAGACGATGTCCTGATTATAAATCAGGATTTAAGGAGTATAGCCCTACTCTCTCTCACACACACACACACTCTCTCTCTCACACACACACACTCTCTCTCTCTCTCACACACACGCACTCTCTCTCTCACACACACGCACTCTCTCTCTCACACACACGCACTCTCTCTCTCACACACACACACTTTCTCTCTCACACACACACAAACACACTCTCTCTCTCACACACACTCTCTCTCTCTCTCTCTCTCACACACACAGACACACACACACTCTCTCTCTCTCACACACAGACACACACACACTCTCTCTCTCACACACACACACACACACTCTCTCTCTCTCTCTCTCTCACACACACACACACACACACACTCTCTCTCTCTCACACACAGACACACACACACTCTCTCTCTCACACACACACTCTCTCTCTCTCTCTCTCTCACACACACTATCTCTCTCTCTCACACACACACACACACACTCTCTCTCTCTCTCTCTCACATACACACTCACTTTTTAGTGTAAGTTAGATGTATATTGATTTTATCAGAAGATGTCGTGATTATAAATCAGGATTTAAGGAGTACAGTTATGGTTAACTGTAGTAGTATTGGGTCGTTTTTACTATTTATATTTGTATGTATGACTACAGAAAATATAATGTGATCAGCTTTATTGGGCATTTACAGTATGTGACATTTCATAGAGTAGAACAGATCTGAAGAGCCAAAGCTCGTATTGTACGCAAACTTGACGCAATGACGTCATAAATATGCAAATTAATATGTGACCTGCCGCCACAAGTCTCACAAAATCCTGAGGGAAACACGGTATGTAATTTTTATTTTAACATTCATTTTCATAACAGTCTTCAGATATTTTCATTATCTCCATTACGACCATGACCCCCCCAATATTTGATAAAGTTTTATAGTTCAATAATATTTTAAATTGGCTTTTATTTGTGTGTTTTCAGTTTTCATTGAGCATTTTTTTTGTTATGTGCTTTTGTCATTTGAAATAATTTCATTTTTTTAATTTGAGTTTTAACTATAGTTCTTATTTATTCCATGTCAACATCAAAGCTTAGGCTACTTGACCATCCTGACCCGTCCCTAGTCGAGCGGAGCGCTGAATTGCTGATGTGAGTCACGTGAAAGGACCTAAAGGGCTAGTCAAAAACCAGCTAATATCACAAACACCCCTCTCTGGTCAAGCCTGGCATTCCCGTTTCACAGCCGAGTGCACGACGCAAGCGGAGAGAGAAAGCATCAGCAGTATGAGTCACCAACATCAGCTCATAAAACTCAACAGCTTCTGTTCTGTCCTGCTTCCCAGCGTCACACGAACACACTGCCTACACACTCGGCCTGTTGCACGCTCGTTTGAGATGCTAATGGCCTTTAATTTCACGCCGCTGCATCTAGTACTTCAGGTAGCAGGAGTCTCTGTGCAAACGGAGTGAATTATATTTCTTTCAACTGATTGTCAAGGTGCCCGAGGGTGATTTCGACATTTGACGGCCTCTCCTACACGCCGCCGCCCACGCAGAGCTATGAAAGGCACGCTGGTTACGAAACGAACAAAACATCAGTCAGGATCTCCTCAGCCAGACGCTGCCTTCTAGGGATGCCAGATGCATCAGAACCGAGTGCATACGAACATCATGCAAATGTTGTGATATCAGTCCAGTCCTTCCACAATAGACTGATAAATGCTTGCATGCACATTTTTGTAGTTTGCACTTCTTGGTCAAAATGCCATTTTGAGGCATTTTTGCACCGCTGAGTTAAGGCTGCTCTATGCCTGCTTAAAATTTAGTGTAAAGATGAAATGTTGAGTAAATTAAGTCTGTTCTGGCCTAGCTTAGCTCCTAGCATCACAGTTTACGTCGGTGTAATTGTTGTGCAAATGCTTTCGTACAGTACCACCTCAGTCTTAGCAGCATTAAACAGAAGACCCTATAATGCCACCTGCGATTTTATGCCACCTTTGCAGTGTAAACTTAGCACTGGTGAGGTAGTGTTGTCACGATACTGGAATTTCTAACTTCGATACGATACCTTGAAAAATATCGATATTCGATACCATTTTCGATACCAGGGAGAGAAAAAAACTGCCACAACATTAAGGGGTCAATTATTATTTTTTTTTTTGATAAATATAACATGACAATGAGGTATATTTTACATGAACAAAAATGTCTTGAGGTAGTGCACTTGTTCAAGGTGTAGTGTCTAGTGTAGGTTGTGAGTGTGTTGTTTTTGTTGCAGGTCGAGTCTCATCTTCTTTCTGGTGCTACAAGAAAATGCCAAACTTTAATAAAACATTTATTTTATTTTTGACCACACTTTTAAAATGAACTGAACTATCTAACTAATCCTAGAACTTAAGTTAATGGTAATAGATATTTGTTAACGTTAGTTAACATGAATAAACAATGAAAAATACTTCCAAAACATTTATTAATCTTAGTTAAAAGTATATTTAAACTAACATTTACTAATACATGTACCAATTAAAATCCAAAGTTCTATCTGTTAATATTTTTTTTCATTGGACCAGAGCGAACATGATCCGTTGTATTTTTATTACCTACTGTTATCAAAGATTAAAATATACTGTAGCAAATGCATTGCTCATCGTTCATAAATGCTGGTTAATACATAATATTATTTTATGAACAGATTTTAATGCCGGATTCACATATCACCGCAAACGTGCGTGCATCACACGCGAAAACAATGCTCACTGGATCGACATGAAGACAAATTGCAGAATTTAAGTAATACTTTTTTTAATGAAGTTAAATGAGCACAAGTCAATTTACATTTGACAACAGTTAAAGTATTTAAAGATTCACAGTTAAAGATTCCTCAGTCAGATTATATTAACTTTAATAATTACGGTGAAAAAACGAGACAACACTCATATCAGGTTTGATCGTGCGCACGCGCCCGGACCGAAGGTAACTTCCGGTCTGTGTTTGTATATCGGGCTGTTAGTGGCGCCGGCTACAAACACAGTTAAAGTGATTAGTAATGAAGTTGGGCTCAGGTTGTTGTGTTGTGGGATGTGTTTAACATACATACATTTATTTGAGGCGACCCACCACAATATCAAAACTTTTCCAAAAGGCTTTGTTGAATAACATGAGCACGTAATGCATGTTTAAAAATTAAAACGAGGCGCAGGTGTTTTTATATCACTGTATTTTTGAAGGAACACTGTCTTTAGGAAATGTTTGATGTCATTTTCATTTCATCTTGCATGTTATATGTCTGATAAAGCAGCGTTTGTACGCTCAGTTTACAGCCGTTACAGGGCGCAAACCTCTAACGTTAACATTACGTTATTTCTCCCGCTTGTAAGCGTCTCCTGCTGACAGAGTTGATTTGCATTTTTAAGAAGTCCGTCCAAGTAGTAATCGCTGCATCTCAGTCCGTCTGATTTAAGAAGCAAACATATTTTGCTTGTTAGAAACAAGCCGCACTCACCATCTTTATATTCACTTCACTTTTGCTATTTAACCAGAGCGAATGAGACGAGACACGTGACAGGCACTGCGGTCACGTGTGGTGTTTGTCAACGCGCCTTTGGAGAGAAGTGAAAGTGACAGCTCGGCTAGGATCGGAGTATCGATACTTCGGAAAATTAGTATTGGTACCGTTCAGATATTTCAGTATCGATACTTATCGAAATATCGATATTTTTGACAACACTATGGTGAGGTATTAACAGCTAGTTAAGTGTCTTAATTGAGTTAAGGCTGCTCTGTGCCTGCTCAACATATTGTGTAAAGATATATATCGCAGCATAAAGTCACAATAAATGAAGCCTGCTCTGATCCACCTCAGCACCTTGTATAAAAGCACACGTTGTATTTGGTGTGTAAATGCATTCATGCTATCTCTGAGCAGCAAACAGTCGATGTAAATGCCACTTCAGAGGCGCTTCTGTGCCATCTTTGCCGTGTAAATTTGGTGCTAGTGAAGTATTAACAGCTAGTTATGTCTTAACTGAGTTAAACTGCTCTGTGCCTGCTCAAAATTCTGTGTGAAGACATAATTTAGCATAAAAGCTAGACTAAATCAAGCCTGCTCTGATCCACCTCAGCCCCTCGCAGAAAACAGTCGACCTAAAGATGCCTAAATGCCACTACAGAGGCGCATCTGTGCCACTTTTGCAAAGTATATTTGGCACTGGTGAGATATTAGTAGTTAGTTATATCTCAGGTTAAGGCTGCTCTGTGCCTGCTCAAAATTGTTTAAAAATGCAATGTTGCATAAAGACAGATTAACTTGTTATGCCTGCTCTGATCCACCTCAGCCCCTCGTATCAAAGCATACAGCTGTATTTGCTGTGCAAATACATTCGTACTAGGGCTGGGCGATATGGCTGAAAACTGTATCACGATATCAGTGTTTCATATCGGTCGATATCGATAATTATTGATATTTTTTATGACCCATTTAAAATAAGGACCAGGAGAAAAATATATTACATTTAAACATTTTTATTTTAAACTTAACCTTCCTCTGATCATAATCCCCTCAGTTATTAAGACAGAAATGTCAACAACCATGGAAAACTCAAATAATTAAAATGTAAACATAAGTCTAAAGTCACAATGAACACTTAACAATTATCTCTTAACATTTGTTGTTGGTTGAATACGGCTGTGCTCCAAAGGGTGAGCGCGGGAACGACGGTCTTGCATAATTTGCAGACGACATTGGTCTGACTACGGTCAGACTTATACTATCCAAAAAACTGCCATACTGGCGAGCTGACTTTTCCTCTTTTATTTACAATTTCCTCGCTCGCTGCAGCACTCATTTTCTGCTTATGAAAAGGAATCCAGCAGACCAGCACGAGACAACGATATGGCGCAACCAAACATGATACTGTTACATGATTGGCTGTTAGCGTGTCACTCCCTACGTTGCTAGGTTACCAGAGAGCGAGTGCCTTTGTTAATGCAACCAAACTTGCTTCGCAACCTCTGTTTTCTTCCGACGAAGAATACAAAATATCGAACGTTTTATCGAACACATTTTTTATTGATATCGATCACGTGTCTATCGCGATACATATCGTTATCGTTTTATCGCCCAGCCCTAATTCGTACCACCGAGCAGCATTAAATGGATACCTAAATGCCACTTTAGAGGCATGTCTATGCCACCTTTGCAGTGTAAACATGGCATTGTTGAGGTATTAACAGCTAGTTATGTCTTAACGGAGTTAAGGCTGCTCAACGCCAAGTCAAACTTCAGTATAAAAACGTAATGCAGCATAAAAACCAGAGTAAATGAAGCCTGCTCTGATCCACCTCAGCCCCTCGTATCATAGCAAACAGTTATATTTGCTGTGTAAATGCATTCATGCCACCTCTGAGCAGCATTAAAACACCTATAGTAAATGCCACTTCAGAGGCGCTTCTGTGCCACCTTTGCAGTGTAAACTTGACATGTTTGAGGTATTAACAGCTAGTTATGTCTTAACTGAGTTAATGCTGCTCTATGCAAGTTAAAACGTCAGTATAAAAGCGTAATCCAGCATAAAAACCAGAGTAAATGAAGCCTGTTCTGATCCACCTCAGCTCCTCGTATCATAGCATACAGTAATCGTACCACCTCTGAGCAGCATTAAACAGCCACCTAAATTAATTTAATTAATCACAGCCTTGACAATTTAATTTAACAATCACTAAGCCACATCAGACTGTTACTGTAAATGACAATGCAGTTGAATACCTGTAAAACGTCATGCTGTATTGTTTTACAGTATCAAACTTAATAATTTTCCAGTTTTCCCAGTCCTGATCTGGCTACTGAAGTCCAGTCTGGTCAAGCGGGTTCATCGGTCACATGGCCAGCACAGTTTCTGTTTGTCCTTCATTCAACATGCATAATAAAACACACATGGAGCGACTGTTCGGACGTCCGGGTAAACGACCCATAAATGCCAAAGATATTCCCACAGCATTCATTAATCAATCGCTGCCCTTTAGGACTAAATACCTCATCTCAATCACACAGAAGTGCACGTCAAGGGCTTACAAGTAGTAAAGCACGGCATTGCACAAGGGTACGCAGAGGTTTGTCCTCGACGAGAATGCAAAATAAATTCAGAATGCAAATATACAAGTGTGTGATTCATCACAGCCGGGTTAATATAGTAAACTAAAACTGATACCATACATAAAAAAAGTCATTACTTGAAATAAAATACTTTAATTGAAATTAATGAAACCTTAAACTTGTTTTTATTTTAGCTAGTTTCCAACATTTCTTGTTTTCATTTAGTTTAACTTTTTGTACTAATACTACAATATTAAAACTGCATAACACATTTACAAAATAAAATAAAAATTCATAAAAATATAAAAAGAAATATAAAATGCCATACTTTTCCAGGCTCAAATTTCCAAACCTCAGTAGATTTTCAGAGCATTATTTTCAGCTTTATATGTTTTGTATATAGTACAGTCATCTGTAAATATTTGTATTTTCACAGGGTTTTTTCATTGATTTTCTTAAAGAGACAACCTACAGAGTCCTTAAAATAATAATAATAAATAAAAAAAAACAGACTTTTGCATGCACACAAACTTTTTTGTGCCCTCGAGAAACTATATTCACATGCGCATGGGAATTTATTTGCATGTTTATGCATTACAATTTCTAGTTTGATATAACCTTCCTTTGTGCATCACTATGAATTAAATAAGATGCACGTGAATCAACAGAGACCTACCCGCTCAAAAATAGATGAGGTGATCAGTGTGCATCGTCCTATATCAGTGTTTCTCAACCCTGGTCCTGGGCGCCCCCCCCCCCAACACTGCACATTTTGTGTGTCTCCCTAATCAAACACACCTGATTCAACTCATTAGCACACTAGAAGAAACTCCAGGACCTGAAATGTGTGTCAGATAAGAGAGACATACTAAATGTGTAGTGTTGGGGGGGCGCCCAGGACCAGGGTTGAGAAACACTGTCCTATATGATGAGTTTAATGGTTTCTCATGCACACATAAAAAGCTGTATATTGTTTATATTTGCAAAGGTCCTTGAGGCTATATAACACGATGCTAAGAATATTCTGAGAAGAAACCAGAATGCTTACAACCTGTATTTTGCATAATCAAAAAGTGCATATTTGACAATCACTAAATGACTCTCTTCTCGTACAATGCATTTAATTTCTATTCTATAAAAAAATAACAAAGTCTGTAAACACACATAATTCTTCCATACTCTGCTTTCTTTTTTCCATACTTTTCCAAACCCCGGAGGAACCCTGCTAAGAACATAACAAAATATTAATTAAAAACTGTAACTAAAATAACACTGCAAAGAGACGGCAATATTAGCAGTGCTACCATATCAGTTAACCGGACGGTCTACACTAGATAGTCACTTAACTAGCCTCACAGAGGAGTGTCCAGCGTTTAAGGACCTCCTCATAGTTGTGACGATCGAGTGTCTGGAATAGAGCGTGACACGGGAGTGGATTTACAAACCTCTCCCGTCCCAATCCCATGAAGATAAACCCCATCCCGTTCCACTCCCGGAAGAATGACTCCCGTTCCACTCCCGGAAGAATGACTCCCGTTCCACTCCCGGAAGAATGACTCCCGTTCCACTCCCGGAAGAATGACTCCCGTTCCACTCCCGGAAGAATGACTCCCGTTCCACTCCCGTGTTTATTTGGACCGAAATCTGTCAGCTACAGTAAAGATATAGTGCAGAGCACAGCGTGCCCACCTTAGTTGAATAAAAACCCCAATTGTTTATTTTTTTGTCATTATATTGAGCTGAAAGCCAGCTTATGCACAGTACATTGCACATTAAATTTCATGTAAATCATCCATGCTAACACACACGTCTTCTATTTGATTTTATCTTCATTTGAAAGTAGACGTTTCTCTCTCTACAGATATATTTCAAAGACGGAGTTTCGAAGTTTCTCGCTCAAGACCTAAAGCGCATCCGGTTTGCTTAAAAGCGCAACGTTTCGTTGTTATTCTGAGTGCACTCAAATAAACGTAGAGTCTTTAACAGAGTCGAAAGATGTATTCGGCTACTTTTATCTGTATGACCAAAAATGACGGAGATTTTAAGATCAAGTGAACGAGCTCCACTCTCCACACACACACTTCAATAGCACACATTTCTCTAGGTTAACTTCATATTGAGCGGCTACTACATACATTTGTGTATTTCCACATAGACCAGCCTTCACGGACTGCATCATTCACTTAACCAGCACACCGAAGCAGACAGGAGGAGAGCATACAGAGACAGGGCAACTGAGTTCAGAATTAACATATACAGTTTAAGCCATAGCAGGAATATTTGTGTATAAAGTTGGGTATCATTACTATTCCCGGTCCCGCCCACTGCCGCTGACATTTTATTATGCATAATCTGCTGCACCTTCACATATTATTGTGTGTACATAATGTATAACGTGTATTGATGACTGTAAGTACACTGTGTGTATGGAGTATATGTGTGTGTATTCTGCACATTGTCTTCTGTATAAGTCTGTAAGTATGTACTGTCTTATATGTAAATTGTCTATATTGTACTGTCTGGAGCACGCTCTCAAGATTCACTCACCAAGGCACATGTGCTGTGGTCATGTGACAATAAAAGTGATTGATTTTATGGCAATAATGCATTATTACATTATTTTCATGACAGTTAATGGCTGGATGCTTTCATTTAGTTTGCAATATTATTAGTCATTATTGTGCTAAATCATGACAATGACTATATATATATCACATATATTAAATATTATATTTAAGATATTATAATACATAATATAATATATGTGACCCTGGACCACAAAACCAGTCATAAGGGTCAATTACTCGAAATTGAGATTTATACATCATAAATAATATTTCCATTGATGTATGGTTTGGACAATATTTGTAAATCTGGAATCTGAGGATGCAAAAAACATCTAAATATTGAGAAAATCATCTTTAAAGTTGTTCAAATTAATTCTTAGCAATGCATATTAATAATAAAAAATTAAGTTTTGATATATTTATGGTAGGACATTTACTAAATATATTGATGGAACATGATCTTAATATCTAATGATTTTTGTCATAAAATTAAAATATATAATTTTGACTCATACAATGTATTATTGGCTATTGCTACAAATATACTTGTGCTGCTGCTTTTGTGCTCCAGGGACATATATATATATATATATTGTTTTATATTCTGTATTCTGTACAGTCATAATATTTTTAAAAGCAAAATTAAACAGCGAACTTACAATATATAAAATGAATATATTTTTAATTTGTAGATTTTTTTGTTCTTAATTATATAAACAAACATATGATGGCATAAAATAATGATGTTACAAACATACTATGTTTTCTTTATGCAAACTGTAAGTCATTTTAATATATATATTTATACTTTGCATGTATAAGTATATATGCGCGCACACACACCAGTTTAAAATACTAACATTAATATTCAAATTTACATAATTGTAATGAGAATTACTCACACACTAGTATATGAGTTTGTGTGTGTGCGTGTGTGTGTAAATGTATCTATAGGTCTGTTTATAATACACACACACACACACACACACACACACAACACACACACACAGACACACACACACACCACACCCACACGGTGTTCCTAACAGACTTGATTAAGATGCAACATAAATTTATATATTTAATTATTTGCATATAGGACAACACAAACGTCCATTTAGATTCACACACACACACACACACAGTTCTCGAATTTAAGGAATGTAAAGAATGTGCAATCTCGCGCATCTTCATGTCAAGAACACGGCCTGCTCATATTACAAACCCCGTATTATCCCCCCCCCCGGTCGGTTTGAGATCTCTCGCGGTGACGGTGTTTGTGATGATCTGGACCGAGTTACAGTACGGAGGAGAGAAACTCAAGTTTCTGTGCCGCTGCAGTGAACGCAGGGTCGCGTGTGACGTCAGCGCGCGAGAGAAAAACAAGCCCAGAAATGTCTGAATCTGACTTTTGGCGGACAGCGTTCAAAACACCTCAGAAAATAACGGTCGGAAAAGGCGCGTTACCTGCAGTTCGGCCCGTTCCATCTCCCATTGCGCCCGCTCCACCTCGAACCGGGCCCACTCGTGCTGCAGAAAGTGTAAAATCCCCGGAATACTGTACTGAGCGCGGGCCGTTTCTCCGCCGCCGTCGTCGCCCGGTTGAGGCGCTTTCGCTCCACCGGGAAGAACCGAGTTGTTGTTGTTATTGAAGAACACACCGGGGCCCGCCTGCTCGTCCATGGCTAGGCCGGGAATCGGAGGTCTGATCGACCAAACGGACGCTGTATTTCGTCCGAGAACGGGGAAACGGGGCGAGCGCTCGACTCTCCGCGCGCTGCTGCTTCTGCTGCTGCTGTCACTTCATGACGTTTCCGCTAGCGCTAGTCGAGTCGCGAATGAATCGTTCTAGTGAACCGACTCTCTGAACTGAATCTGTTGAACCGATCAGCGGAGTCGAATGAAATAAACAGCTGACAAATTGCCTCACATGGATTCGGTCTATGAAGGGCCAAATTACTGAATATTAAATCATTAAATAAATATCGAAATATATAAATAAATCGTTAAATAGCCTACATAATTATATACATCAATAAATACATATTTCCGTATTTATTTGTCCCTCTAACTGTTGAATGAATAAATAAATATTTATTTAAATAAATATTTAATAAAAAATGTATATTTATTTCAACATGTATTTAATGATTAAATGATATTAATTAATAACAGATTTGATTATTTT
>CM049835.1:26702580-26727580 GCA_027422435.1 Schizopygopsis pylzovi | reverse complement strand
ATTAGTAGATGGAGCGTATAGTACTGGTTCTGTGCACTCATGCTGCACTATATATTATATGCATTAGTAGATGGAGCGTATAGTACTGCTTCTGTGCACTCTCATGCTGCACTATATATTATATGCATTAGTAGATGGAGCGTATAGTACTGCTTCTGTGCACTCTCATGCTGCACTATATATTATATGCATTAGTAGATGGAGCGTATAGTACGGGTTCTGTGCACTCATGCTGCACTATATATTATATGCATTAGTAGATGGAGCGTGTAGTACGGGTTCTGTGCACTCATGCTGCACTATATATTGTATGCATTAGTAGATGGAGCGTGTAGTACGGGTTCTGTGCACTCTCATGCTGCACTATATATTATATGCATTAGTAGATGGAGCGTTATAGTACGGGTTCTGTGCACTCTCATGCTGCACTATATATTATATGCATTAGTAGATGGAGCGTATAGTACGGGTTCTGTGCACTCTCATGCTGCACTATATATTATATGCATTAGTAGATGGAGCGTATAGTACCGGTTCTGTGCACTCTCATGCTGCACTATATATTATATGCATTAGTAGATGGAGCGTATAGTACGGGTTCTGTGCACTCTCATGCTGCACTATATATTATATGCATTAGTAGATGGAGCGTATAGTACGGGTTCTGTGCACTCATGCTGCACTATATATTATATGCATTAGTAGATGGAGCGTATAGTACGGGTTCTGTGCACTCTCATGCTGCACTATATATTATATGCATTAGTAGATGGAGCGTATAGTACGGGTTCTGTGCACTCTCATGCTGCACTATATATTATATGCATTAGTAGATGGAGCGTATAGTACTGGTTCTGTGCACTCTCATGCTGCACTATATATTATATGCATTAGTAGATGGAGCGTATAGTACTGGTTCTGTGCACTCTCATGCTGCACTATATATTATATGCATTAGTAGATGGAGCGTATAGTACTGGTTCTGTGCACTCATGCTGCACTATATATTATATGCATTAGTAGATGGAGCGTATAGTACTGGTTCTGTGCACTCTCATGCTGCACTATATATTATATGCATTAGTAGATGGAGCGTATAGTACTGGTTCTGTGCACTCTCATGCTGCACTATATATTATATGCATTAGTAGATGGAGCGTATAGTATTGGTTCTGTGCACTCTCATGCTGCACTATATATTATATGCATTAGTAGATGGAGCGTATAGTACTGGTTCTGTGCACTCTCATGCTGCACTATATATTATATGCATTAGTAGATGGAGTGTATAGTACTGGTTCTATGCACTCATGCTGCACTATATATTATGCATTAGTAGATGGAGCGTATAGTACGGGTTCTGTGCACTCATGCTGCACTATATATTATATGCATTAGTAGATGGAGTGTATAGTACGGGTTCTGTGCTCTTCATGCTGCACTATATATTATATGCATTAGTAGATGGAGCGTATAGTACGGGTTCTGTGCACTCATGCTGCACTATATATTATGCATTAGTAGATGGAGCGTATAGTACGGGTTCTGTGCACTCATGCTGCACTATATATTATATGCATTAGTAGATGGAGTGTATAGTACGGGTTCTGTGCTCTTCATGCTGCACTATATATTATATGCATTAGTAGATGGAGCGTATAGTACGGGTTCTGTGCTCTTCATGCTGCACTATATATTATATGCATTAGTAGATGGAGCGTATAGTACTGGTTCTGTGCACTCATGCTGCACTATATATTATATGCATTAGTAGATGGAGCGTATAGTACTGGTTCTGTGCTCTTCATGCTGCACTATATATTATATGCATTAGTAGATGGAGCGTATAGTACTGGTTCTGTGCACTCTCATGCTGCACTATATATTATATGCATTAGTAGATGGAGCGTATAGTACTGGTTCTGTGCTCTTCATGCTGCACTATATATTATATGCATTAGTAGATGGAGCGTATAGTACTGGTTCTGTGCACTCTCATGCTGCACTATATATTATATGCATTAGTAGATGGAGCGTATAGTACGGGTTCTGTGCACTCTCATGCTGCACTATATATTATATGCATTAGTAGATGGAGCGTATAGTACTGGTTCTGTGCACTCTCATGCTGCACTATATATTATATGCATTAGTAGATGGAGCGTATAGTACTGGTTCTGTGCACTCTCATGCTGCACTATATATTATATGCATTAGTAGATGGAGCGTATAGTACTGGTTCTGTGCACTCTCATGCTGCACTATATATTATATGCATTAGTAGATGGAGCGTATAGTACGTGTTCTGTGCTCTTCATGCTGCACTATATATTATATGCATTAGTAGATGGAGCGTATAGTACTGGTTCTGTGCACTCTCATGCTGCACTATATATTATATGCATTAGTAGATGGAGCGTATAGTACGTGTTCTGTGCTCTTCATGCTGCACTATATATTATATGCATTAGTAGATGGAGCGTATAGTACTGGTTCTGTGCACTCTCATGCTGCACTATATATTGTATGCATTAGTAGATGGAGCGTATAGTACGGGTTCTGTGCACTCTCATGCTGCACTATATATTATATGCATTAGTAGATGGAGCGTATAGTACTGGTTCTGTGCTCTTCATGCTGCACTATATATTATATGCATTAGTAGATGGAGCGTATAGTACGGGTTCTGTGCACTCATGCTGCACTATATATTATATGCATTAGTAGATGGAGCGTATAGTACGGGTTCTGTGCACTCTCATGCTGCACTATATATTATATGCATTAGTAGATGGAGCGTATAGTACGGGTTCTGTGCACTCTCATGCTGCACTATATATTATATGCATTAGTAGATGGAGCGTATAGTACGTGTTCTGTGCTCTTCATGCTGCACTATATATTATATGCATTAGTAGATGGAGCGTATAGTACGGGTTCTGTGCACTCTCATGCTGCACTATATATTATATGCATTAGTAGATGGAGCGTATAGTACGGGTTCTGTGCACTCTCATGCTGCACTATATATTATATGCATTAGTAGATGGAGCGTCTAATACTGGTTCTGTGCACTCTCATGCTGCACTAGTATTGCTGGTAAGGTCCTGAGACTCTGCGAGGTGCTCGAGGCGTCAGCTGAGCGTCACCTGGCTGGATTTAAGCACTTTCTCACGCTGGGGCTTTTCCGTGTGTCTGATCTGATTTCTCAGGAACCGAATGACCCTGATGCCCAATCAAGCGTTCTACCTGCTGATCAATAACTCCGGCATCGCCAGCATGTCTCTGACCATGGCTCAGCTCTACAAGGACCATAAAGATGAAGACGGCTTCCTCTACATGACGTACGCTTCACAGGAGATGTTTGGACACTGTAGTAATAACCGGTGACGTGTGTCCAGACGCCGTCGAGGGGGGGTTTGCCGGATCCAAGAGGTCTCACTGAACTGTGATTAACTATTTAAGTCTTTGTGTATATAATGTCAGTGTTTTAGATATGCTATTCTTTTTTTAATAGAGTAATAAAGTCTTTAACTCATGCATCGGTCACTAGAGGGAGACGTCTGTTCATTCATGTGCTGCAGAGGCGTCCTCAGATGTGCCTGACTAATACAACTAAATGTCAATCTTTCATTGGTTAATCATGTGGTGATAGAAAATAAAGTGGTTTGTTTGTTTGATGCACACGGTTGCACTTGGGTCTTATTTGATTTTACAAGGTGTTAAGTTAAAGCAAAGCATTTGAGTTTATTTTTTAAAGCACTTCATTGCCTTTAAGTGTTTATTATATAAGGAGAATACTCAGGTTTTTGTGCATCAATTGTATGTGGTGCAGAAGTGTTTTTCAAACTGTTTAAACCTAGGAAGTCTACTTCTGTGATTTAACGACTCAATACTTGTTAAACCAATCCATGTACAGCTGCATCTGTGTGGGCTAAACCGTGGATCAGTTATCACTGCTTTGGCACAAAATACATTCACTGACTACATCTTTACAATGACATCAAATCTTTTCCCACAGCTGTTTGTCTTTTAATTTCATTACTAGCTTGGGAATAATTCTGTCATGTAAACATGGGATAATACTGGTGCTGTAAACCTTGAAAGTGCTTGAAACTGACAATACTTAATATTAGATTAATGTATAATATTACAAGGTATACTGGTATTTTAAAATTTCAAGCATGCATATCAGTATATACGGTGTTGGGGAACATTACTTTTAAAAGTAATTCATTACAATATTGTCACTCTATAAAAAAAAGTGCATCGGTTACTTTATATGGAAAGTTATGCATTATTTTTGTTGCCTAGTCAGTTATCATGGATATCACGTAATTACAATGTAACCATGTAGTGAATTACACCAGCATATATTCAGCTATAAGTAATGATCACCTGAGCGACTAATGTTTTTAACAACTAAAAACCCAAAAGTGATATTTTTGGCAGCTATCAAGCCTTTCACACCGACAGTCTCTCTCTCGACGAGATGTCCATGAACAAACGAGAGCATGCGTTACTTTAAACCAGATATAATCTTCTACATTTAAAAGGAACCTTACTTTACTAATTATAAAAAAAAAACTAATCTGATTACATAACTCTCATTACTTGTGATGTTATACACACACACACAGTGGTGGGGTATGTGTATATATATATATATATACACATGCATACAGTGCTGGGAAGTAACTGGTTACATGTAACTAAATACGTAATTTACAGAATAAATGTAACCATAATCAGTTAGTTACTTATGAGAACGTTAATGATTACATCTGTTTTTTCACACACACACACACACGACTTGGATGCCAGTGTTTCCTGACATAGATTTGATTTCATAAACAGCATCATAGCTATTAAACTCTCTTATGATTTTTAATCCTGTGATTGCAAAGTAAGTCTGATTCTGTGCTTCAAAATTAAATTAGTATAATCTTAATTCAAGGGATAAAGGATTTAGAAAGTGATAGTAATCAGTGTTGAATATTACGGTAAGATTAACCCTGCCTTCTTTACATGTTTCAAAATGATAAACAGTTCGTGTAATCAGTTACATTAATTGAAATAGTTACATTACATTTTCAAAGTAACCTTCCCAACACTGTATATAACTGACCACAGCTGGAAAGTGCTGGAAAAGCTTGAAGTCACCTCAGAAGTGCTTGGACTTGACTCGAAAGATCCCTGCATGTGATACACTGTACACTACAGTAGAGAGCGGTCACTGAATGACCTGATTTGAGTCATGCATGACGTGTTTTAGGCAGTTTGGATGTGAGATGTACTGCTTTACCGAGCTGAAATTTGGTAACACTGTGTGACAACTATTGAGAAATGTGTCCTAATATGAAATGCACTTCTGTAGTTTTGGGCACGTCCTGATTTAGATGTGTTATTGGGTCAACATATATCGTTGACCCTGGAACAACATTATCTTGACCATTCCCCTAAACCTAACCTTACCCACGAGTATCCCTGAAACCAGATGAATGACACGGATGTACAAGCAACACACACAGATGATGCACTTGGTAAAATCCGGTTCTGTGTAGTATTGACCGCTGTGAGCCTGCAGGTGGCGCTCTTGTGCTGCGCTCGGCTCCTGTGTTCAGAGACGAGACGAGCTTCACCTGGGGCATATTTCAAGATTCAGGAGTGGGTACGAGCAGAAAGGGTCAATGTCATTTAGGTAATGAGCTGTTCATTTGGTGGTGGATTATTGCGGATGCCTGGAGGATGATGAAGATGAAGATGATGATGGTCTGATAGCAGACGCACATCTCTGGAGCCGTTCTTCACGCTGTGATAACATCAGAGATGAGTTTATCTGTGAAGAGAGAGTGCTTCTCTACAGCTAACGCGTTTCTGGACAACAACTCTGCCGCTTGCTTGTTAAAAGCACTTTAATATTTAGATATTTCATAAATCTTTTTCAGAAGCAGGTAGATACTAAGATACAGTTGTTCAGATAATACAATTAAAGTTAATATAAAGAAAATACTAAAATTGAAATAAAAAATGGCAATCAAATATTATTAAATACTATAACATAAATACTAAAATATCACTAATTGTGACTGCAGTAAAATACAGTAGGATTTTCAGCTGGAGATATAAATCTATAACAACTGTAGATTTATGTTGAATTCAATTTAGTTTGCAGTCCTTTCTAGATCAAAATCCCAAACTGTAATTTGTTAATAAAGCAAATAATATTTTAGTATGCTTAAAAAAAAAAAAAAAAAAGAATTTTTTACTTGAAAATTGCATCTTTAATTCAATGTGCCATTTCTTTGAAATAATTTGTGAAATTTAATTCACAAATTAATTTTTTATCCAACCATAAATCAAACTAGTTCTGAAAGTGTGATTTTTTTCAGCATCTCCGTGACCTCTGACCTCGACAGACACACATTAATAATTCACTCGTTCTCTTCGGGAAACATAGTGACATCAGATATCCCAGCATGCCTCAGAGAGCGGGTCATGTGACCACAGATGCATGAATCTCATACGCAGCAGATGAATGAATATTTCATAACGTCCCTGGAGGTCTGTAGGAAGAACATGATTCTTTAATGAGTCGTGTGAAAACGCTCCATCAGCTTCTGCTTTAAGTGCTTCCTGACGTCTATAATGTGTTATGATTGTTTCGCTTCACAATTAGCAAACAGCATCATTAAGAACAAGTCATCATCATCAAGTGTGTGGCTCTTTGAAGGTTTGTTCTGCCCTTCAGAATGAGTGACTTTGACTGTTTTATGGCAAATAGAGATAAAAACGGTTCACTTTAGACAGCAGAAGTGAACTAAAACAGCTGAAGCATAATGTGCATTACTGTAGATGTGTTATATAATTATTATTATGTGTGTGGGGGGGGGCAAAACAAGAAAGTAGTTGTTCAGATTCTGAATTAAACGTGACAGTTTGCCTTTGTTATATCTGCTGCTACAATGAAAGCTATACATATCAAATAAAATAACACATTAAATATATAATATATGATCGTATATATAACTTATGCATATTGAAACATAGCTATGTATAATGAAAAAATAATAGGCTGTATGTCATTTTATATATAATTACAATTTGATATAAGGCGGAGGGGGGGGGGGACATGACATGTGCCCAACTCACACACACACACACACACACACACACACCTGATATGTGTTGTTTGATATATATTAAAACAATGCCTAAACAACTATTTTTGCACACAATATTTATATACAATAGACAATTATTTATCTATATATAATAATATTTTTATGTTATGCCACACATTTTACACAATAATTTTATATAATAAAACATGTCTACCATATTTACATATATATATAAATGAATGAATTAGACATTTAATATATGTATACACACATCTGAAAAAATATTGGTGAGTATTCTGGCTTTACAGATATTATTGGATCAGAGAGCAAAGCAAAAATCCCAAGTGTGTTTGTGACAAAGCAGCAGGTTAGCTTATACACTGAAACACCTGCTGACAACCTTCTGTGTCTCTCTCACACACACACACACACACACACACACACACACACACACACACACACACTCACGCATGCGCACACACGCGCGCGCACACACACACACACACACACACACGCGCACACACACGCACACGCGCGCACTCACACGCGCGCGCACACACACACACACACACACGCACAGACACGCGCACAGTACATCTGTAACTGTCTCTTGATTCTCTATGTGATCATGAATCCACACACGACACACATTTGACTTTACCTTCTCAGTTGTCAGATGTGTGGCTCTGAAGCATCTGCTCGGGTTCAGTATGAGACACAATAATGACCTGCAAAGAAAAACAGACCAAAAATGAATCTATCATATACTAAATAGAGTTTGATGGCTGGTAAATCTGTGCTCGTCACAACACACTTGAACAGCGGTCTGTAGGGGGCAGTGTTGATCCAGCGAAACAAACGTCTCTGTCTGAGATCAGATTAGTCCATCAAAGCCCTGCAGAGATGAGAGGGTCTGATTACTGACTATTGGAGAAAGCGACAAGTCAAACAACCAATCACAGTTCAATCGTTCAGCGTCACGTGTCGGGGCGTGGAAATGTCACCACAATAACAGACCGGTGTGTGAAACTCTGAGGTATTTTAACGATTCAATGCCACAAGCTTTAAATATTTCACATACTTTTGAAACTCCAGCATTTCATCTGTCGTCACAGTTGTAAACACGACGGCTTTCTTCTTTCGTGAAGGCGTCACGGCGTCTTTGTTTCCAGGCGGAACGCTAAAGAACGCGACACACACGTCTCCCAGAAATCCTGTATAATCTAACCAATCAGACGACGACTTCGACACTCCTGAAGTGTTTCCAGATAAGTGAAGAATAGAAGAATTGTTTATTTGTCACATACACAGTTATACAGAGTATAACCAGCAGTGAAATGTGTTCTCTGCATTTAACCCATCCAAGTGCGCACGCACACACACACACACCGTGCACACACACACACACACACTAGTGAACACACACACACCGTGAACACACACACACACAGTAGTGAACACACACACACAGTAGTGCACACACACTTGGAGCAGTGGGCAGCCGACGCCGCGGCATCAGTCGTGGACAATTCCTGCCAGAGCCGAGATTCGAACCCACAACCTCGGATTACAAGTCCGACGCTCATTAGAGCCACGACTGCCCCACCCAAGTGTGCTATATGCATCAGACGTTTAGCCAACGGGCCGTGAGCGTCGTGCGACACTCAATCACTGTTTACGGATGCCATAGGAAGGAATGAGAAGTGCCATAAACTGAAACACACCTGTCGCAAAAAGTCAGTGACGGCATTTTTTCCCGGTGTAAACTCCAAAAGTATTGTTTAGAGTAAGACATGTTATAGATTATCCGACAGGCTGTCGATTCATTAAATGATGAGCGGTTTATTCAGCGTAGTGAAGCCTCTCCTCCATTTACATCTATTCTAAAAAACAGCCTCTTTTTTGTTAGCATTAGCCGTTACGCTTTTATGGCTAAAGCTTGCCTTCGAGTGGCTTTGGGCGCTGTTTCGCACATGATGACTTCATAGAGCCCTGTGAGTGTGTTTCCGAGATGTGGGGCAGTAAATCATCGTTTAGACCCCGAAGGACCTCCAGCAACACACCGCCGCGCTCGTGTGAACTGAAAGCGGAAGTTTAGTCTGGCGCCATTAATGCAGACAGTTGCAGCTAATGCGTTTGGCTGCTAATGGACATGTGAGGTGAAAGTGGATGCTGCACAATAGTTATATATTTTCTATAAAATAACTTTTATGTATAGCTGTTATGCATTTTTATATAAATAACTTGTATATAAATACACAAAAATGTATTTGCGCACACACACACACAGTAAAAATGATATATAGTAAAAATTAACAGAAAATTATACTATATATAAACAAATATTAAATATGTAGTATATAGACATTTATTTTCATAATAAGTAATATAAATAAGTATTTCTATGTTATAATATATATACTGTATACAGTGTTAAACGTTTTAGGTACTTGTGTAAAAATGCTGTAAAATGAGGATGCTGTCAAAAATAGATTTTCTGTATTAATTAACTTCTATGAACTAAATTAAATCAACATTTGTTGTGAGCATCTTTGTGTTTAAAGCAGCTTTTGTGCTCGGAGCACTTGAGCAGAGTTTCTCAGGAGCATCTTTAATATATATATATATATATATACACACACACATACACACTATATTATATATATACACACATACATACACCACACCACAACACACACACTTTTATAAATATCAACTTTTATAAATAACTTCTATATGTGGTTTGGGAACTTTTTCGTTCTATTGGGTGTATTTAAGAGTAAATTCATGAACTTAATTTAATGTTGTCACTAATTATGATGCTCATTGCGCTCTAAATACTCCTCGGAGTCTGACTGCAGAATTTAATTATATTAATAAAGATATTTCCACCTTTAATGAGTTCAGAGTAGTTTCCGAGGCTGATGCTCTGGAATGCCGTGTCTGACCCCTGACCTCCTTTATTGAGATCATGTGAACAAGAGAGAAGGAAAAATAAAGGATAACGAAGTCACGGGGAAGAAAAGGAGGTCAGACAGAAGATGAAGGAAACCCGAGTGATTTCTGAGCGGTCCAGACGCTCTCAGCGGAGCATCACATGATCAGAGGTGTGTGGATGTAACCTTCACCGCTTGTGTTCGAAGCCGCTGCATCCTTGAGCTGTGAGCGATGAATACAAATCATAACCATACCTACTGAAGCCTGTCAAAATCATCAACACAGACCTACTGAAGCCTGTTTCTGCCACAGAATAAAACTATAGACTTTTTGTCTAACAATTTGAGTAAAAAAAAAATAATTCTGAGAAATGCGAAATATAAACTCACTTACTTTCCCGAACTCTGAGTTTATATCTCATAATTCTGAATCTCATAATTCTGAATATCTAATAATTCTGTTTATATCTCGTAATTCTGAATATCTAATAATTCTGTTTATATCTCATAATTCTGAATATCTAATAATTCTGTTTATATCTCGTAATTCTGAATATCTAATAATTCTGTTTATATCTCGTAATTCTGAATATCTAATAATTCTGTTTATATCTCATAATTCTGAATATCTAATAATTCTGTTTATATCTCGTGATTCTGTTTATATCTCGTAATTCTGAATTTCATAAATCTGTTTATATCTCATAATTCTGTTTATATCTCGTAATTCTGAATATCTAATAATTCTGTTTATATCTCGTAATTCTGAATATCTAATAATTCTGTTTATATCTCATAATTCTGAATATCTAATAATTCTGTTTATATCTCGTAATTCTGAATATCTAATAATTCTGTTTATATCTCGTAATTCTGAATATCTAATAATTCTGTTTATATCTCATAATTCTGAATATCTAATATTTCTGAATATCTCATAATTCTGTGTATATCATAATTCTGAATATCTCGTAATTCTGTTTATATCTCATAATTCTGATATCTAATATTTCTGAATATCTAATATTTCTGTGTATATCATAATTCTGAATATCTCGTAATTCTGTTTATATCTCGTAATTCTGTTTATATCTCGTAATTCTGAATTTCATAAATATGTTTATATCTCGTAATTCTGAATTTCATAATTCTGTTTATATCTCGTAATTCTGTTTATATCTCGTAATTCTGAATTTCATAAATCTGTTTATATCTCATAATTCTGAATCTCATAATTCTGTTTATATCTCATAATTCTGAATATCTAATAATTCTGTATTATATTCTCATAATTCTGAATATCTCGTAATTCTGTTTATATCTCATAATTCTGATATCTAATAATTTCTGTTTATATTCGTAATCATAATTCTGAATATCTCGTAATTCTGTTTATATCTCGTAATTCTGTTTATATCTCGTAATTCTGAATTTCATAAATATGTTTATATCTCGTAATTCTGAATTTCATAATTCTGTTTATATCTCGTAATTCTGTTTATATCTCGTAATTCTGAATTTCATAAATCTGTTTATATCTCATAATTCTGAATCTCATAATTCTGTTTATATCTCATAATTCTGAATATCTCATAATTCTGTTTATATCTCGTAATTCTGAATATCTAATAATTCTGTTTATATCTCATAATTCTGAATATCTAATAATTCTGTTTATATCTCGTAATTCTGAATATCTTATAATTCTGTTTATATCTCATAATTCTGAATATCTAATAATTCTGTTTATATCTCGTAATTCTGTATATCTAATAATTCTGTTTATAGCTCGTAATTCTGAAAATCGAATAATTCTGTTTATAGCTCGTAATTCTGAAAATCTCATAATTCTGTTTATAGCTCGTAATTCTGAATATCTAATAATTCTGTTTATATCTCGTAATTCTGAATATCTAATAATTCTGTTTATATCTCGTAATTCTGAATATCTAATAATTCTGTTTATATCTCATAATTCTGAATATCTAATAATTCTGTTTATATCTCATAATTCTGAATATCTAATAATTCTGTTTATATCTCGTAATTCTGAATATCTAATAATTCTGTTTATATCTCGTAATTCTGAATATCTAATAATTCTGTTTATATCTCATAATTCTGAATATCTAATAATTCTGTTTATATCTCATAATTCTGAATATCTAATATTTCTGAATATCTCATAATTCTGTGTATATCATAATTCTGAATATCTCGTAATTCTGTTTATATCTCATAATTCTGATATCTAATATTTCTGAATATCTAATATTTCTGTTTATATCTCATAATTCTGAATATCTCTAATTCTGTTTATATCTCGTAATTCTGTTTATATCTCATAATTCTGAATTTCTAAATCTGTTTAACTAATTCTGTTTATATCTCGTAATTCTGAATATCTAATAATTCTGTTTATATCTCTAATTCTGTAATTTATATCTCGTAATTCTGAATTTCATAAATCTGTTTATATCTCATAATTCTGAATCTCATAATTCTGTTTATATCTCGTAATTCTGAATATCTCATAATTCTGTTTATATCTCGTAATTCTGAATATCTAATAATTCTGTTTATATCTCATAATTCCGAATATCTAATAATTCTGTTTATATCTCATAATTCTGAAATCAGAATTCGTTTATTCTCTAATTCTGAATATCTCATAATCTGTATATCTCATAATTCTGAATATCTTCATAATTCGGTTTATGTTCTGTATTCTGAATATTTATAATACGGTTTAACTCATAATTCTACATATCAATATTTGTTTATATCTACGAATTACTGTATACTAGATAATTCTGTTATACTCTATTCTGAAAATCAATAATTCTGTATAGCTCGTAATTCGAACATCTCATAATTTGTTTAAGGTCTAATTGAATAGTCAACAATTGTGTTAATCCGTATTCTGAATATCTCGTAATTCTGTCTCAGCCATCCGTATTCTAATATCTCTGTGGTCGCGTTTATACTCAATTCTTAATTTCCACAATCGAATTTAAAACAAGTTATTCTCGTTATAACAATAACAAGGAATAACCACAGACGCACACAGAGCTCATATAGTTAATAACAAACAGAAAATCTGTTATGTCTGATATTACCTACCTCTACACTATTATAATACATCTGTGTCACTGAATACACTAGGTTATCTTAAACAAAAAACCGATGGCCATCAAACCACCTGATACATTGTTTTCAGGTCAAAATAGAGACACGGAGCGAGTGTTAAAAACAGAAGGATCACAGTTCAGCTCAGAGTACCAAAAATCGATTCATTTCTGTGACCTGACTTTTTCACACGTTAACCTTTCCCATCAGTGTATTTTCAGAGAGACAAGGATTTCAGTCTCCATCGCTTTACCCCATGATGTCATGCGCATCCCACGAGGCCGTGCTTCGGTTTCACCATGGCTTCAATTATTTACAGGGTTTAATTGAATCAGTCGAAGCAGAGAGAGACTCCCGTGATGCCCGGTGAAACCGTATCCGCTCTCAGGCCCGTCCGAGAGTATCAATGACTCTGTGGTCGCGCATGCGCAGGATCTCTCACCCACACAAACAAACAAACCGAGCCGAACACAAACAGAAACACAGGAAAACTCGCAGACGCACACAGAGCTGCAGATGTGAACACAAACAGAAACACATCTGTTCTGTCCTGATTTGACCTCGACCTCTGACACTATTAAACTACATCTGCTGCACTGATTTACACCTCAACATTATCTTAATTTCACTGATTTTAATGCATATATACAGTTAGTTTGGTCAACTTCTGAACACTGGAGGAGGGGTTCAAAAACTAAAGGAAAGTCACTTCAGAAGCGATTATACTGAGAAAATATTCATTATTTATCGGATTTCACTCATTATTTAACATCTTTTAAATGTGTATATTATGCATATATTTTTTAAATGCTTTTATTATTTTGATTTGAATCTATAGGCTATTTAGTTTTTAACAATTATTTAATATTTTTAATGCATATATTATGATTTTGAAATGCCTATATTGTTAGTTTTGTCAACTTTGTAACACTATTATAATGTTTTACAACCATGAGGGGTTAACACATAATAAGAGAAAGTCATTTCTGAAGTGCTTATACAATGAAAATAAATGACACATTTGACATATACATATATATTTTTTTTAAATGCATTTATTTAAATATTATACATTTATTTACTTATTTAAAAATATGCATTTATAAGTGCATGTATAGAGTTAGTTTTGTCAACAGTACAATTAATGTAGCAAAATAAAATGTTACAAAAACAGCATTAACATAAATGAAATGTAACAAATGTATCAATATGAATAAATAAAACGTTACAAAATGTATTATATTAACTACACATATTACTATTAATTATATCAACTATCAATATATATTTTAAATGCATTTATTATTTACATTTTAAATGCATTTATAGAATTAGTTTAGTCTACTGTTAAACATTATTATATTGTTTTGCAAGCATGATGAGTTGAAAAAATAAGACTACTCATTATTTTGGGGATATAGCTCATTATTTAACAATTTAATTATTTACATTATAAATGCATGTACGGAGTTAGTTTAGTAAACATTTCAACACTTATATTGTTTTGTGAGCACGAGAGTTTAAAATATAACTCATTATTTCATAGATTTCACTCAGTATTTCACCCTTTTAATGCATATATATATATATTATAGGGGTGTAACGATTCATCGATATATCGATACAATGTATGACGATATGAGGTCAGAGAAAGGCCTGGTTACTCACCGTGGGCCGGTCGACTGCTCTACTTAACATTAACGGTAACTGGAGATCATCTGAAGTGCACGAAGGCTGTTCAACAGATCCGACTGTAAGCTCTCTCCTGCACGCAAGCTGAGAGAGAGACAGAACGAGGATTACAGCAGAATCAAACCGTTATATTACACCCCTGTGTTCCTCAAATCTTTCTCTGGAGGGCCAATCAGTGCTCCATCCCTGATCAAACGCATCTGTGATTGTCTAATGATCTTAACGACTCTGATTAGCATGCTCAGGTGTGTTTGATTAGGGTTAGAGATAAACTCTGCAGGAGTGCATGGGACAGATTTGAGGATCCCTGACATATGACATACACCTCCAGATGAAGTCCATGTTCTGCTGTGTGGACGCCAAAATGCACTTTTACTGTGGTGCAGGTCAAGTTGACCTGTGATTTTTAAACTGCTTGAAACACTGGTTAAACTATTTATTTCTTCTTTAAATTGTGTGACTTTTTCTCATTTAGGGTCATTAATGTGATCCTAAGTTTTGACACAGAAATGTATTTTTGAAAGGCAAATTTGAGTAACTACTTTTGTGTTCATAAAAAAAAAATATATATGTATATAACACATAAAACAACCTGCTTAAAATGCTGCTTAAACTACTTATTTCTTCTTGAAATTTTGTGACTTTTTCTCATTTAGGGTCATTAATGTGATCCTAAGTTTTGACAGACAAGTGTATTTTTGAAAGGCAAATTTGAGTGACTACTTTTGTGTTCATAAAAAAAATATATATGTATATAACACATAAAACAACCTGCTTAAAATGCTGATTAAACTACTTATTTCTTCTTGAAATTTTGTGACTTTTACTCATTTAGGGTCATTAATGTGATCCTAAGTTTTGACAGAGAAATGTATTTTGGAAAGGCAAATTCGAGTGACTACTTTTGTGTTCATAAAAAAATATATATATGTATATAACACATAAAACAACCTGCTTAAAATGCTGTTTAAACTACTTATTTCTTCTTGAAATTTTGTGACTTTTACTCACGTCAGGTCATGAATGTGATCCTAGGTTTTGACACTTAAATGTGTTTGGAAAGGCTACACAAATTTGGACGACTATAATGTGTTCATACATAAAATGCAACAAATAAAACAACCTTTTAAAACGCTGGTTAAACGATTTGTTTCTTCTTGAAATGTTGTGACTGTTTCTCATGTGAGGTCATGAATGTGCCCCGTAGTTGACTCTTGAAAGGCAAATTTGAGTGACTACGATGGTGTTTTGGGGTCAAATTGAGCTCCATTAGTTTCCATGCAATTCGCCAAAAATCTAGATTTTGAAAAACAGCAAAGACTCAGGCAAAAAGCCTTCGTTGTAGCTTCTAATTAACTTAAACATGAATGCATGAGAACTTATGAAATGTAAGTTCTTTATAAAATTGAAGACTCGTCTTCTCAGCGCTCATATAGGATGTTAAAGTTTGCCATTTCACGGACAAAAACTCTGTGAAAGTAAGTTTGTGGTTGTTCGTTTTTTTGGGATCTAAATTGCTAGTCTGTTGCAGCACTGAAAAGAAGCACGAGAAACACATTTACAGTAACCCTAACAGAGGTTTGAGAATCAGATATAACAGATATTTAAAAATAAGTGGAGAAAACGCGAAAATCTGCTGAAGCTGGTTGCCTTAAACTTTTAAGTTTGCTCAACTTTTATTTATTTTTTATTTTACAGTGAATATACACCAAGCACAAATAGCAATAAATACTATATACAACGTACAAATAACGTTAGATCCAATATACACCTGGTCCCAAGTAGTCATGACAAGTCATTACTTTGTGTCTGTGCAGCTAATTATGAACATTAATATTTGTGGGTCAAATTGATCTCCAACATAAAGAGAGGAAAAAATTTTTTAAGCAAAGCAGAGGTTCATAATATCTCATATTTTGTCTCTGACAAGCTACAGTAGAGGTTTTTCATGACTCTTTGGCAAACTGCATGGAAACTTTTGTGTTCTGATGGATCACTCCTGATTTACACGTAGCAGAAACAGCCCTCTATCTGACATCTCAATACTGAAAGACAGAATCCATGCATGAAAGGTCAAGTCCCGCTAGGTAATCTTAGCTAATGGAAACGCCTCAGGCACGGTGAATCAATAAACCCCTGCCGCATCACCGTCAGCCATCGACGGCTTCCAGGAAAACACTTTCTCCAAGATCCTACGGAGAACACGGGAGATTTTCCAATACTATGAAATAAACAACTATGAGCTAACCGACCTCGGGGAGGCGAAGCGCATTATGTCACTCACCAATCCAGCCAAAGGTGCATTGAACAGAACTGATGATTTCTGGACACACAGCAGCTGACCCGATGACCCTGTGACCTCTGACCTCATTCCTGACCGTACCTGGAGCCTTACTAATCAGACTTAACCTCGGTCGTCTCTAAGAGGCTCTAAAGCAATCGATTGTGCTGTCAGTCACAACAAATCTGAATTACTGCGGCGAAGGAGGAGTGGATTTGCTCTGGATTCTCACATTGCTGGGATTTTTATGAGGTTTAAGAGCCTACAAGATGATTAGTATTATTTTTTGTAAGGTGTCCTTGTTACACTTAAGTACTGAGCAATGTTAATTAACTACATGTACTTAATATATGGTTGGGGTTAGGGTTTGGCTTAGTGTTACTTACATGCAATTATGCATAATTTATTGTTATTATATAATAGTAAGTACATGCAATATGTGTTACAGGGACACCTTATAATAAAGTTTTACCATTTTATTTATTTATTTTTGAAACACTGCTTCTTCTTGAAATGTTGTGACCTTTTATTATTTATGGTAATGCATGTAAACTTGAGTTTTGACACAGATATGTGTTTTGGAAAGGCTGTATGCATTTTAGTGATGTGTTTGAGCTCCATTGGTTTCCAAAAACTGTATATAATTTGTATTTTTATATTGTATTTTTATGAGGTGTGTTTGCCTACAAGATTTTTATTTAATTTTAATTTATTTTCTGTTTCACCGATACATTGAGAACGCATTCATGGAGCAAATATAAAATTCAACAATTTGGGATCGGTGAGTTGTTTTTATTTTAAATAAATTACTACTTTTATTCATCAAGGACACATTAAACTGATCAAGAGCGATAGTAAATACCTTTATAATGTCACAAATAATGCATAATTCAAATAAATGCTGCTATTTTGAACTTTTCATACATCAAATAATCTTGAAAAACAACAAAATAAACAAAATATTAACAGTTTTCAACATTAATAATAATAATCAGAAATGTTTTTGAGCGGCAAAGCAGCATATTAGAATAAGTAATGATGCTGAAAATGCATCTTTTATCACATAAATAATTACATTTGAACAGATATTCACATAGAAAACTGCTGTTTTACATAATCATATTTTTTCACAATTTTTACTGTGTTTTTGATCTAATAAATGCAGCCCTGGTGAGCAAATGAGACTTATTTCAGATACAGTAGTGTGTGTATATTTGAGGTTTCTTCATCATGATATTAAATTATAATATATATATATTTCGAATTTTTACTGTGTTTTTGATCAAATAAATGCAGTCCTGGTGAGCAAATGAGACTTCTTTCAGAAACAGTAGTGTGTGTATATATGATTTTTTATCATCATATACATATATACATCTCAAAATCAGCTATTTGATTGATTCATTTTATGTGCTGATGTCATTTTTACTTCCATTCACTAATCATTATTTCCCCTCTTGTGTCCATCTTGGCTGCAGTCCACACCAAGCGAGATGAACCCAAACGATAAGACACAAAGCGCCATCCGATACGTTGTGAACGGAACAGCTCTCCGGCTCCCTTTGTGCTGTCGCAGTGCATTCTGGGACGTTTGTGGGTCCAGGGATCTCGGCCAACAGCGTCTGAGAAGAAACATTTGTTTCTCATTTGGCCGGCGAGCTTGAATGAGTCGAGCGGATACTCGCGTTTCTCCAGTTACAGGATCTGTCTCGTTTTGTTACGTTCCAAACGATGAGGAATTGGAGAGTGTGCAAAAGCCAAAAACACCAAAACGGAGCCATTACCGACTGAAAAAGCAGCCACATGGAGAGCTGCTGGCTCGACGGATGAGTTCAGGGCCAAAACAGACCATATTTAGCAGCAACGGCGTTCCCTTTCAAGTGAAGGAGCGCAGAAACTGTGCAGTGTTAATGATTTCTCAGAGAAGACTGCTACTGTTTGTGTATAGCTCATGCTTCGCACATCACTAAGAAGATAAAAGTCGTGACACAAATGCCTCGTCCAGACATGATGCATTATGATTTCTGCACATATGCATTATAGGTTGTTGTTTCTAATATACATTAAGAAAATGAAGGGAATTTGCATCTTTGGACACATCTGGCTTGAATATATAACGAGCGACACCTGCTCTCAATTTAACCCTGTGGGGGGTGCTTCACAAAATCTATTGCTATGGCAACTCACATCATCAAGTGTGACTGGATTAGCAATGTTTCTGAAAGAAGAGTGCATTTATTTGATCGAAAATACAGTAAAAATAAAAAATATATATTATAATTTAATATCATGATGAGGAAACCTCAAATATACACACAACTGTTTCTGATATAAGTCTCATCTGCTCACCAGGACTGCATTTATTAGATAAAAAATACAGTAAAAATCTAAAATTTATATATTATAATTTAATATCATGATGAGGAAACCTTATATATATACACTATTGATTCTGATATAAGTCTCATCTGCTCACCAAGGCTACATTTATTAGATCAAAAACACAGTAAAAATTAAAATATATATATTATAATTTAATATCATGATGAAGAAACCTCAAATATACATACTATTGATTCTGATATAAGTCTCATCTGCTCACTAAGGCTGCATTTATTAGATCAAAATACAGTAAAAATAAAAATATATATATTATAATTTAATATCATGATGAGGAAACCTTATATATACACACTATTGTTTCTGATATAAGTCTCATCTGCTCACCAAGGCTGCATTTATTAGATCAAAAATACAGTAAAAATATATATATTATAATTGAATATCATAATGAGGAAACTTTATATATACACACTACTGTTTCTGATATAAGTATCATCTGCTCACCAGGACTGCATTTATTAGATCAAAAATACAGTAAAAATTATAAATATATATATTATAATTTAATATCATGATGAAGAAACCTTATATATACACACTACTGTTTCTGATATAAGTCTCATCTGCTCACCAAGGCTGCATTTATTAGATCAAAAATACAGTAAAAATAAAAATATGTATATTATAATTTAATATCATGATGAAGAAACCTCAAATATACACACTACTGTTTCTGATATAAGTCTCATCTGCTCACCAGGACTGCATTTATTAGATCAAAAATACAGTAAAAATTGTGAAAAATATTATTATTTAAAATAGCTGTTTTCTATGTGAATATGTGTTAAACTGTAATTTATTTCTGTATTTTCAGCATCATTACTCCAGTCTTCAGTGTCACATGATCTTCAGAAATCATAATAATATGCTGCTGCTCAAGAAATATTTCTGATTATTATCAATGTTGAAAACAGTTCAGAATTGTGTTATTTTTCAGGATTCTTTGATGTATGAAAAGTTCACAATAGCAGCATTTATTTGAACATTATAACATTATTAATGTCTTTACTGTCACTTTTGATCAATTTAATGCATCACTGATGAATACAAGTTTTAATGTATAATGTAAAATCTCACTGGTCTTACACAAGAAAGTGATGCTCTCATCCAAAGCAACAATATCCCATGTTTTCATGCTTTGTTGATTATAATTGATCGGTTTAGTGCGTAACTAGTAGTGTAGCTGGTGTGGTCGACCATAACCACACAGAAAGCAATGGGACACAACAAACCAGAGCGCTCTCATTATGATCATTATACTGCTGCTGATTATAATGAAGCGTTCTGGTTGTGCAGGAGACATGCGTTTGTCTCGCTCATTCATTTTTCTTCTCTACACTGTCTATTTTTGCCTGTGTTGATGTATTGTGTGTTCCATCACTCTCTCTGTTATTATAACAAAGGTAAGAGAGAGAGAGAGAGAGAGAGAGAGAGAGAGAGAGAGACGAGAGAGAGAGAGAGAGAGACGAGAGAGAGAGAGAGAGAGAGAGAGAGAGAGAGACGTAGAGAGAGAGAGAGAGAGAGGTGAGAGAGAGTGAGAGACGGAGAGAGAAGAGAGAGAGAGAGAGAGAGAGAGAGAGCGAGAGAGAGCGTGAGAGAGGAGAGAGAGGTGAGAGAGAGAGAGAGAGAGAGAGAGACGAGAGACGTGAGAGAGAGAGAGAGAGAAGAGAGAGAGAGTAGAGAGAGAGAGAGAGAGAGAGAGAGAGTGAGGAGAGAGAGAGAGAGAGAGAGAGAGAGAGAGAGAGGTGAGAGAGCAGAGAGAGAGAGAGAGAGAGAGGGGAGAGAGAGAGGAGAGAGAGAGAGAGAGCAGAGAGAGGAGAGAGAGAGAGAGAGAGAGAGAGAGCGTGAGAGAGGGAGAGAGAGAGAGCAGAGAGAGAGAGAGAGAGAGCGTGGGTGTGTGACAGATGAAAGCATGTCAGTTACACAACATCTTCCTCCTGCTCTGCTTTCTGTCTGGGAAGAGTCCCTGAGGCCTTGTCTCTCGTCCAATCAGAGCGCGGGACCACCACCATGACAACGGGTTACTAAGCAGAATCTCCTGACAGCGCTGAGATCTGCCCTCGTTAGTGAAGAAACCTGCAGTAGACACAACATAACAATTAGCAAGATTTGCATAATCAAATGTTGTATGAATATTTGATGCAGGACTTATTAAATCAGAAAGGATATATATAGAATATAATGTGTGTTTGTGTGTATTTTTTTTAGAATAAAATTATATAATAAAAAAATCATTCCCCACTTTAATTTTTTTTACGATGTTATATTAAATCAAAAATTCTATTTTTTTTAATATTTTTTTCAAATCAATGACAGTTTGTTTATGATAAAATGCTAACATTTTAAATCACAAGCTTTATTTAAATTAAAGTAAAATATCATAATTGAAACAAGGAAAAATCTGTAATTTTGTTTCAGTAAATACTTTTTTTGTATTTTATTTCAATGAAGATATTTTACTGTAATTTTATTTGACCGTTTTTAACGATTTTTTTTTTTTTACAGGCTACAGACGAGCAGCAAACAACACAACGCAAGCAGGTAAAACAATAACCAACTATTCTTAATTATGGTCTCAATGTTGAAACGGCTCTTTAGGATGCGTTTCTTATATCCTCAGAGGAGTCTGTGCAAACCGACTGATCTTACAATAACACGGTCCAGTCAGCATCTCTCTCTCTGTCTGTCTGTCTGTCGCTTACAGAAAACTCGTTGTTTTTGCTCATTATTTCTCTGGCACCTCGTCATAAACCCAGGACCACCCATGAGCCGGAGCTCAAGCAGCAGCTCTCAGACGGGCTTTATGGATTATTAACACATTCATCTGCAGGTGAGCCGTGATTATGAGCAGAACGGGACAATCTGTGTGTGTTGGATGATTTCAGGAGGAACCTGGACATTAAAACACTGAGTCTTGATTTATGAACCAACAATATATATATAAACATATATACTGTATATATCACGGAAATGTAATATAGATATTTTGCCCTTTATCAAGAGTTGTCAAATACATCATAAGAGGATATATAATTTTCACATATATTCGCTGGGTAGATAAAGATATGAGTTTCTCATAACACAAAATACATGTTCATATGTTAATAATATCCATATGATGATTTTATATGGTATTATATATAGCAAACATATATGTCAACAATATATTTTATTTATTTATGCACCTTTATTAAAACAACACATATACAAAAAAATCAGTTTTTGTAATTATTGCACTTTATTATATAGACTAATATAATATATGCATATAATGTTTTGATGGGTTTTTAGATTGTACATGATATATATGTCAATTTTGTTTATTACACATACATATTTGTATGGGCTAGAAGATATATATATATATATATATATATACATATATATATACAGTGGGTACGGAAAGTATTCAGACCCCCTTAAATGTTTCACTCTTTGTTATATTGCAGCCATTTGCTAAAATCATTTAAGTTCATTTTTTTCCTCATTAATGTACACACAGCACCCCATATTGACAGAAAAACACAGAATTGTTGACATTTTTGCAGATTTATTAAAAAAGAAAAACTGAAATATCACATGGTCCCAAGTATTCAGACCCTTTGCTGTGGCACTCATATATTTAACTCAGGTGCTGTCCATTTCTTCTGATCATCCTTGAGATGGTTCTACACCTTCATTTGAGTCCAGCTGTGTTTGATTATACTGATTGGACTTGATTAGGAAAGCCACACACCTGTCTATATAAGACCTTACAGCTCACAGTGCATGTCAGAGCAAATGAGAATCATGAGGTCAAAGGAACTGCCTGAAGAGCTCAGAGACAGAATTGTGGCAAGGCACAGATCTGGTCACGGTTACAAAAACATTTCTGCTGCACTTAAGGTTCCTAAGAACACAGTGGCCTCCATAATCCTTAAATGGAAGAGGTTTGGGACGACCAGAACCCTTCCTAGAGCTGGCCGTCCGTCCAAACTGAGCTATCGGGGGAGAAGAGCCTTGGTGAGAGAGGTAAAGAAGAACCCAAAGATCACTGTGGCTGAGCTCCAGAGATGCATTCGGGAGATGGGAGAAAGTTGTAGAAAGTCAAGCATCACTGCAGCCCTCCACCAGTCGGGGCTTTATGGCAGAGTGGCCCGACGGAAGCCTCTCCTCAGTGCAAGACACATGAAAAAACACCTGAAGGACTCCAAGATGGTGACAAATAAGATTCTCTGGTCTGATGAGACCAAGATAGAACTTTTTGGCCTTAATTGTAAGCGGTATGTGTGGAGAAAACCAGGCACTGCTCATCACCTGTCCAATACAGTCCCAACAGTGAAGCATGGCGGTGGCAGCATCATGCTGCGGGGGTGTTTTTCAGCTGCAGGGACAGGACGACTGGTTGCAATCGAGGGAAAGATGAATGCGGCCAAGTACAGGGATATCCTGGACGAAAACCTTCTCCAGAGTGCTCAGGACCTCAGACTGGGCCGAAGGTTTACCTTCCAACAAGACAATGACCCTAAGCACACAGCTAAAATAACGAAGGAGTGGCTTCACAACAACTCCGTGACTGTTCTTGAATGGCCCAGCCAGAGCCCTGACTTAAACCCAATTGAGCATCTCTGGAGAGACCTAAAAATGGCTGTCCACCAACGTTTACCATCCAACCTGACAGAACTGGAGAGGATCTGCAAGGAGGAATGGCAGAGGATCCCCAAATCCAGGTGTGAAAACTTGTTGCATCTTTCCCAAAAAGACTCATGGCTGTATTAAATCAAAAGAGTGCTTCTACTAAATACTGAGCAAAGGGTCTGAATACTTAGGACCATGTGATATTTCAGTTTTTCTTTTTTAATAAATATGCAAAAATGTCAACAATTCTGTGTTTTTCTGTCAATATGGGGTGCTGTGTGTACATTAATGAGGAAAAAAAATGAACTTAAATGATTTTAGCAAATGGCTGCAATATAACAAAGAGTGAAAAATTTAAGGGGGTCTGAATACTTTCCGTACCCACTGTATATATGAATTGTTCACATTTCTAAGATATGTTTGACTTCATATGACAATGCATTTAATAATAATAATATTAATAATAATATTTTGATTGCACCTTTTCAAAACACAAGTTGGCTGTATAAAGTGAGATAAATATTAGTATTGACTTCAACAAGTGGAAAAGCTGCTTGTAGTGATCTTTGATTCATGATATCTCGTTCTCTTGATTTTATGGGGATTATCAGTTTGTGTTTAAGTCTAATTCAGCAGAAAAGGAACGCTGGATTTATTGGTTTAAAATTATTCGTGTAAATTACAGTATAAATGTACATTTACAGGTAGCTCTATAAAAATGCTTATTTTTACTGTATTTTGTCCAGAATTATTCCAGCAATCACAGCTGCCAGGTTTTTTTCTTCTCTTTATTTTCTTTCTTTCTTTCTTTTTAATTT
>CM049835.1:26697580-26700080 GCA_027422435.1 Schizopygopsis pylzovi | reverse complement strand
AAAAAACTGTTTTTGTAATTATTGTACTTTATTATATACACTAATATAATATATGCATATAATGTTTTGATGGGTTTTGAGATTGTACATGATATATATGTCCAAAAATTGTAGTGACGTTAGCAATTGATGGATATATATATATATATATATAAATTGTTCACATTTCTAAGATATGTTTTACTTCATATGACAATGCATTTAATATTAATAATATTAATAATAATATTTTGATTGCACCTTTTCAAAAACGCAAGGTGGCAGTATAAAGTGAGATAAATATTAGTATTGACTTCAACAAGTGGAAAAGCTGCTTGTAATGAACTTTGATTAGACTTTGTGTTTAAGTCTAATTCAGCAGAAAAGGAACGCTGGATTTATTGGTTTAAAATTATTCGTGTAAATTACAGTATAAATGTACATTTACAGGTTGCTCTATAAAAATGCTTATTTTTACTGTATTTTTTCCAGAATTATTCCAGCAACCACAGCTGCCAGTTTTCTTTCTTCTCTTTATTTTCTTTCTTTCTTTATTTTTAATTTTTTTAAATTATTTTTAATTATTATTTTTAATTTTATTTTTTTTTTTTATTTTATTTTTTTTAATTTAATTTAATTTAATATTATTATTATTTATTTGTTATTATTATTATTTTATATATATTTTTATATTTTATTTTTTTTTATTATTATTTATTTATTTTTATTATTATTATTTTTTTTTTATGTTGCATGTTGCATTATATTGAACTTTATTATATAAAAATATAAAATAAATATATAAATAAAATTATTATTTTATATATATATATTTATTTAAAAAAAAATTTTATTATTATTTATTTATTTTTATTATTATTATTTTTTTTATGCTGTGGCATGTTGCATTATATTGAACTTTATTATATACAAATCGTATTAAATGTATTAAAAACCGAAAGTAACAGAATGTTAAAACAAAAATATTACCTAGCAACATGAAGTTCTGCTATTTGGGTGGACATGCATGTTGCCTGGACTTGGGCATCTCTGGTCCTTACAGTATGGCGTAACAAATCATAATGTGGTCAAATCCTGGTTTGTTGTGCTTCAGGCCGTTGTGGATTCGGACTCATATTCCTTGCCAAGCCAGCGAGCTGTAAAATTACTGGAGGTGGAGGCATTCTACTGCGAACTCGTTTTCCGCGAAATACGTGGGGAATGATCTTTCCCACTTAACTGTACTTTGCTCAACACAACAAAAACAACAACAAGTGGAATGAGTGCCATGTGTTTCAGCTGATGTAATCAGCTTCGTAGATTATTCATTGGAAACTCAATTCACGCATGTTCCACAAACAGATGGAAGAGATCTGTTGCACTACAGAAATATCAAAGAGAATGTGCTATTTGAAACATTTCGAACCTCGAGCTGGTTCTGTACTCGCCTATAAGAACATCAACCGGTTTGGAGAGGAGCTTGGGTCCTTTAGACGCCGTATGTGATGTATTTCTGGTGAAGGTGCGAAACAGATGATAAGTACGGGGTAAATCTTGGTTCTCATTGCAGCGCTGGATAGAAAGTGAAATCAATAGCTTTTCAGTAAATCAAGTTGTAATCTATACCTACTTGGTAAAAGTGCAAACTTTCATTGATAGTCTTTCCACAGCAAATCATGTTAATAAGATAATGTTTTCACCTTCACCGTGAAATAATCTGCTGTAAATGTGCTCACCTTCAGATCATCTAAGATGTAGATGAGTTTGTTTCTTCATCAGGTTTGTAGAAATGTATCATTGCATCAGTGTCTCAGTAATGGGTGCTCTGAAGTGAATGGGTGCCGTCAGAATGAGAGCTGATTAAAACATCACAATAATCCACAGTCCATCAGTTAACATCTGGAGAAGACAAAAGATGAGACAAATCCAGAATTAAGACATTTTTAATGTCTAAAATATAAGTCTATAATCCATAATAACTCTTCCTCCGGTTAAAAAGTGCATCTGCTGTTGTCTCTCACATCAAAATCCATACACATATTAGTTTAGAGCTGTTTTGACCAGATGATATTCACTGGAGGAAGAGTTATTATGGATTATGGACTAGTATTTTATTAATAAAACATCTTAAGCTGGATTTGTTTCATCTTTTGTCTTCTCCAGATGTTAACTGATGGACTGTGATTATTGTGATGTTTTTATCAGACTCTCATTCTGACGGCACCCATTCACTGCAGAGCATCCATTGCTGAGACACTGATGCAGAGACACATTTAAACTATTCTAATTCTCTATTTCTTAACTATTGCTTTAACCAATGGTTTTCGCCGGACAGTGGGGTGTTTCCTCATACGGATGTTCTGATTGGTTCAGTCACATGGAGGCCGTGAGCGGGTGTGTGTGGTGTTCGTGTGGTGTTGCTGTGGTAAGACTTGTGTGGTGGCGTTGTGCTGTGTGTGTGTGTGTGTGTGTGTGTGTTGTGTGTGTGTGTGCGTGTGTGTCTGTGTCTGTGTGTGTGTGT
>CM049835.1:26660080-26692580 GCA_027422435.1 Schizopygopsis pylzovi | reverse complement strand
GCTATCAGAAAGTCCGGTTTCCCACTTATGAAGTCGTGACGAGCTCGCTGCATTCAAATTTTTTGTTGAATAAATAATGTAATATTCCACTGGTTGATAACCATAAATATTTATGTAAAAAAGATTTGTGCTGTTTTTTGTGTTAAATGTAAAGAATGACAGGTTGGATGCCACAGACTTTTTTTTTTATTAGTGGAGTATTCAGGTGTAATTTTCACTTTAACTTCACGCAATATAACATGATTTTATTATTGTAATTTTGACTTTATTCTTAAAATATGACATTAATCTTATTTATTTAGTTATTTATTTGAGAAAGATAAACTGATCAAACTTGCGCTGGCCGCTGGTATTTAAAAAACAAAAACTTGAATTTAAAAACATAAAATGTTCCAATCATATTTCTGAATTAAATTAATAAAGAAACGAAACGAATTATTCTGAACTATTTTAATGGTTGCAGCAGCAGCTTTGTAATGTGGAGGAGAGAGAGAGAGAAAGACACGGGCTCCGTTCGGACTCCGGCGGAGAATTCTGAAAAGATGCAGGGATCTATATTCGTTCCCTCGTTTCAATTAAAAGTTCCCCGGTCTAAGTGTGAAACAGATTGCACTCTCGTCTTCTTCCAGAGCATGTGAACATTTAATATATGAAATAGGTTATTGTTATGAAAACAGACGTTAAAATTAATGTTCACATAATAAGTGCCGTCATTCAGGCTGTTCATGATAGAGGTCTGCTTCCCGACCCGAGCCTGCGGGTCCCGAAATGCTTTCGGTCGGGTTAATGTTTAATGGATAGCTTCGGGCTCGGGTTCGTAGCTAAACCAAAACTATATTCAGAGGCTACGCTGCTTTCATAGGCGCACGCGCACACACATTAGGCTATTGCACACAGATATCTGAGATCGCGCAGCGCACAAACAGCACGGAAACTGTTTCTTAGTAAAATAGCTTCGATAGGCTACTGACTCGCAACATTATGTTTCTCTGCAATGAGGGGGTGAAATCGCTGTTTTTGAAGTAACTAAGCCTCATTGCTTGTATGGAGAGACGCGCAGATGCAGGTGCACATGCACGCGCAACTTTTATACCCCTCTCTCTCTCTCTCTCTCTCTCTCTCGCTAATTCAAATAAATGATTATATATATATATATATATATATATATATATATATATATGAAATAGGTTATTGTTATGACACGTTAAAATTAATGTTCACATAATAAGTGCCGTCATTCAGGCTGTTCACAATATGTTTTAGCGCATAATGTTTTAAGAATGATATTCTTTTTAGCGTAATAAAAACATATAACATGCGTAATATGTTTATATGCCATAATATTCATTAATTAATTAATCAAACGGTTAAATTTTTTTATAATATGAATGTTCATGCTCATTTTTAAAATAACTGTCCTAACCTTATATGCAGTTGATAATCGACGGACTGTCTGTTAATAAATGCCTCATTCGGTTATGTTATATTAATATTTCAGCAATCATAAGTTAGGACCATTAATTGGCTCAGGTTAAGATAGACTAGTCTCTAATTAATGAAACTGTTATCTTACAGATTGAAAGCCTGAATGGTTTCTCTCCCCCTCTCTGTTTATGTATGTGTGTGTGTGTGTGTGTGTGTGTGTGTGTGTGTGTGAGCTTGTGCGTGGGTACATGCGCGGGAGGGGTGCGATTTTCGAATAGTAATCGAATAATACACAGCGATTATCGAATATTACATTTGCTTAAAATGCACATCCCTAATATATATATATGGGTCATTCTACAGAATTGGTGCATAACTAAAAAACACATTTAAAATAATTTAAGTTTTATTACATATTTTCACTCGTTTCAAACTTTGCCTGCTGATTGAGTTTATTAGAATATTTGAATCATCATGTTTCCTCCTCCAGACTTTTATTTTGTATTTTTTTGGGTCGGTTGTTTTCTATGTTGTACAAGTTTAAAAAGTCTCAATAATTATGTTTGTACTTTCCACTCAATAAAACAAGTTTTCAAATCTCAGATGATTATTAAGACCCCTGTATTATCTTTTTTAATCCACAACAACATTTAAAACACCAGTATGCTTAATGTATATCAAATCAGCCTAAATATCAACTTATGAAAATGATATTGAAATGTTTTTTGCATTTTATTCGATTGGTGATTTTTAAAAAAAAGTGAAGTTCTAACAAATTATATATTTTATATTTTCTTTGTGAATTATGAAAATAAAAATTGTCTCAATTTGATGTCACTACCACAACAGTGTATGTTTTAGTCAATTTGGCTGAGACTGATTTTATCTACACGTCTATATTTATGATATTATGAAATATTCCTGTGTCCTCATAACTACAAGGTGTGAGTAGATATGTCTCATCATTTGAGGAACATTATTTTCAAAATCTGTTTGTGACTGTTTGTCACCACTGAACAGGATTTTTCTATCATTAAACACAGTTTTTGGGAGTTATTTCATAGCATTTAGTTCTTAGGTGTGTACAACTGTTTAGGACTGTGCTAGCTAACGTGCTGATTCGCATCTTTGAGCTATAGTTAGCATACTGTTAGCATCTTTGAGCTATAGTTAGCATACTGTTAGCATCTTTGAGCTATAGTTAGCATACTGTTAGCATATTTGAGCAATAGTTAGCATACTGTTAACATCTTTGAGCTATAGTTAGCATACTGTTAGCATCTTTGAGCTATAGTTAGCATACTGTTAGCATCTTTGAGCTATA
This sequence comes from Schizopygopsis pylzovi, assembly GCA_027422435.1. NCBI lineage: Eukaryota > Metazoa > Chordata > Actinopteri > Cypriniformes > Cyprinidae > Schizopygopsis > Schizopygopsis pylzovi. Next base: position 26,689,831 of record CM049835.1, on the reverse strand, counting down.
GTTAGCATACTGTTAGCATCTTTGATCTATAGTTAGCATATTGTTAGCGTCTATGAGCTATAGTTAGCATACTGTTAGCATCTTTGAGCTATAGTTAGCATACTGTTAACATCTTTGATCTATAGTTAGCATATTGTTAACGTCTATGAGCTATAGTTAGCATACTGTTAGCATCTTTCAGCTATAGTTAGCATACTGTTAGCATATTTGAGCTATAGTTAGCATACTGTTAGCATCTTTGATCTATAGTTAGCATATTGTTAGTGTCTATGAGCTATAGTTAGCATACTGTTAGCATATTTCAGCTATAGTTAGCATACTGTTAGCATCTTTGAGCTATAGTTAGCATACTGTTAGCATCTTTGAGCAATAGTTAGCATTCTGTTAGCATCTTTGAGCTATAGTTAGCATACTGTTAACATCTATGAGCTATAGTTAGCATACTGTTAGCATCTTTGAGCAATAGTTAGCATACTGTTAGCATCTTTGAGCTATAGTTAGCATACTGTTAGCATCTTTGATCTATAGTTAGCATACTGTTAGCATCTTTGAGCTATAGTTAGCATTCTGTAAGCATCTTTGAGCAATAGTTAGCATATTGTTAGCATCTTTGAGCAATAGTTAGCATACTGTTAGCATCTTTGAGCTATAGTTAGCATACTGTTAGCATCTATGAGCAATAGTTAGCATACTGTTAGCATCTTTGAGCAATAGTTAGCATACTGTTAGCATCTTTGAGCTATAGTTAGCATACTGTTAGCATCTTTGATCTATAGTTAACATACTGTTAGCATCTTTGAGCTATAGATAGCATTCTGTAAGCATCTTTGAGCAATAGTTAGCATATTGTTAACGTCTATGAGCTATAGTTAGCATACTGTTAGCATCTTTGATCTATAGTTAGCATACTGTTAGCATCTGTGAGCTATAGTTAGCATTCTGTTAGCATCTTTGAGGTATAGTTAGCATACTGTTAGCATCTTTGAGCTATAGTTAGCATACTGTTAGCATCTTTGAGCAATAGTTAGCATATTGTTAGCGTCTATGAGCTATAGTTAGCATACTGTTAGCATCTTTGAGCTATAGTTAGCATACTGTTAGCATCTTTGAGCAATAGTTAGCATATTGTTAGCGTCTATGAGCTATAGTTAGCATACTGTTAGCATCTTTGAGCTATAGTTAGCATACTGTTAGCATCTTTGATCTATAGTTAGCATATTGTTAGTGTCTATGAGCTATAGTTAACATACTGTTAGCATCTTTGATCTATAGTTAGCATATTGTTAGTGTCTATGAGCTATAGTTAGCATACTGTTAGCATCTTTCAGCTATAGTTAGCATACTGTTAGCATATTTGAGCTATAGTTAGCATACTGTTAACATCTTTGAGCTATAGTTAGCATACTTTTAGCGTCTTTGAGCTATAGTTAGCATACTGTTAGCATCTTTGAGCTATAGGCTCAAAAGTATCTCAAATAGTCACAAGTGAAACATGTCATCGTTTCGGTGGTGACAAAAGAAAATACATAATCCTTTATTTGGGGAAATAAGCAGGACAGTTATGCACATGTTTTCTATATTTTTGTGGTGTTTTAGTATGCAAGTATAAATTCTGTAATATGATGTGGTTGCTACCAAAGCATTCCTGTCACCACCGAAACATGCAATGTTTTATCAAAAATTTAATATATTGAATTAATAACTCGGAAGTTATGATAGTGTTTGGTTCAATGCATATTCAAACTAATGAATCCTTAACTTTGAAATCAACTTTACAAGATTCAAAATACAACAAATCTCATAAATCACACTTAAAAAAAAATTCAAATTGTAATTGTTATTGACATTTTATGTATTTAAAAACTTTTAATAAAATAGCAAAACATTTATTTACAAAGTAGGTGTAAGCAAGGTCAAAATAGCCCTTTTTATTAAATAATATATTATAGTGTTTCGGTAGTGACACATTTGGGGAGAGGAAAATATTAGATTAGTTATACAATATTATCATACAATATGAGAATTAACTGCACGATTAATAGAAATGTGTAGCTTGGATATTATATAATTGGCATAGATACACAATGAGTGTAAAAAGACTCTTGTTCGTGCACCGATTCTATACATATACACTTAATTATCATGTAATCGTCACATGATCTGTCTGAGACACTGAAGCTGAGTGCGGTTTCATATATAAATATTACGGCAGATATTGCGTATGAAATACAGAAATCAATGCAAGTGTTTGAATACAGAAACACACTTGCGTACTTCATTAGATCTGTTTTCATCTGTGAAGATTTGACACAGCCGTGACTCCATGAAGCAACAAACACGACAGTCAACAACCGGATGAAAGCAGGAGGGTGATGATGAAATGAATCGTTTGATGACTTCGGTTGGCAGCGGCTGACCGTCTCTAAGGTGAGGCGGTTGCCATGGCGACGGACCGCCGTCTCTGACTGAGATGCTGCGGTGACAGAGCAGGCGTTTGTTTTGAACTGTTTGACATGAAAAAGATGAAGACACATCTAAGTGCATCTCTCTCATTAACATCTCAACGGTGTGTCCAGTTGAGACTGAATGAGTTCTGCTGATGTTTCTCCCGAAGTCTCGACAACGTCTCAAACTGAGCTCAACTTTTCAAAATGATAAAAGTCAATGATTCTCAAAATGAACTCAAACATCAAATGAGCAAAATTCATTTTAAAGCTCTAAATTCTTACTGGACGATAACTAGTGATGTTAGAATCTGCCTAGCAACTACCAATAACACACATCTATGCAGGAAAACAGTATCATTTAGATACTATTATAATTTTTATTAACATTTTGAATTAGTTTGTATTTATTTTAGGCTTTTATTTTAATGTTTGGTAAAGTTTTAATATATATATTTTAATATGTCTATAGTTTTTTATTATTTTTTATTTCAGTATTATTACAGTATTCTTAGTTATTTTGTTACTTAAACTAAAATAAAAATTGTTGTCATTTTTTATACATATTGTATTTAGTTTTAGTTAACATTTTAGTAACAAATATATTTTTTATGATTTTAGTTTTAAATATAACAATAATAAACCTGCTGTGTAAATGTGCCTTTGACATTTATATCATTTCTTTGTTTATTAAATATATTTAAGTTTTACTAGTTTTACTTTTATTTATTTTAATACACAGAATTAAACAAAAATGTGAAATGTTGCTGAAATAAAATAAATACATTATGTTATATATATATACATATAAATGATTTTAGTTATTTTAGTGCAGAATTTTAAGCTAAAGAAAATGAAATATATAGCTGAAATAAAATACAATACAATACAATTTTATTTTAATTCAAGTTTTCCATTTCAATTAACATTTTTATGGAGTTAGATTTAGTTAACGATACGAACCCATCCACCTTCTTTTTAAATGCACAAACACCATCCTATTTCCTCGAGAAAATGTAAATGTAAATGTTTCTACTTCTATTTCTAAAAAGGAACACCTGAGACTCTCGCTCATTATTAAAGCGAGAGTCTCCTGAGCTGTGAGAGAGCAGTATAGACACACATTAGTGCTCCACATCTCCGGTTACAGTCGGATTGACAGTGAAATCTCTGCTGGAGACGAGTTTACAAAGACACACTGAGAGCCATTCCCACTGCGCTCAGTCAGTGACACACCTGTGGCTCGAGTGTGTGTGTGTGTGTGTGTGTGTGTGTGTGTGTGTGTGAGTGTCTGTGTGTGTGTGTGTGTGTGTGCTGTGTGTGTGTGTGTGTGTGTGTGTGTGTATATATATGTGTGTGTCTGTGTGTGTGTGTGTGAGTGTGTTGTGTGTGTTGTGTGTGTGCTCTTTGTGTGTGTGGTGTGCTGTGTTTCAGTGAGAGTGTGTCTTTGTGTGTGTGTGTGTGTGTGTGTCATGTCTTTATCTCGTGTGTTTGTGTGTGTGTGAAAGTGTGAAATGCCCTCCCTGTGCTGTTAGTGTGGGTGGTGTGGTCAATACACTCCTCTGTAAGTATAAACGCTGTACGCCTATGGTGTCCGTAACCATCCACATGTGTGTGTGTGTGTTCTCTCTCTGTGTCGTCTGTTGCGTGGGTGTGTGTGTGTGTGTGTGTGTCTCTTTCTCTCTCTGTGTGTGTGTGTGTGTGTCACAGGTGCTATCATACTCCCCAAATATCACCTCGTCTGTTATCTCTTTTTCTATTTATATCACCGCTCCGTCCTTCAGGAGTCATACAGACGCCTGCGTCACCACTCCAGGTGCTCTGTGGGCGGTCGCCATGGTTACGGAGGCAGGATTCTGCCCAATCAGGCGCCGGCGGGAGTCGTCTGTGTTTCAGGAAAACACGCATCACGTTATGTTTTTCCAGCAGACGGAGAATCAATCCTGATTCTGTCGATTATGAATGCAAGTGATTCTGCTGCTGCTTTTCTGGTAATAAACAACAAGGTTCATTTGCATATCATAGCATAATACCATGCACAGAAAAAATATACTTCGGACCAACTCAAAAATATTACAGCCAAACACATTGAGTTTCTCTTCTGTTATATTTATGGTTGATTTAAATCTTAAATCTTGATCAAATATTAATACAAAATATTTATTATTTATTAAAAGACACTATATTATATTTATAAACACAAGCTAAAAATGTTACTATTATACATAGATATCTTTTATTTTTTTTTTTTTTTTTGCTTTTTACAACTTAAAGTTCACCTGAAATACATTTTGTTAGTCATTGTTTTAATTTGGTTTACTTGCTATGAATAAAGACAGCAATATTGTCTTTGAAAGATCTCAGTGTTTTTTGTCATGTCTTTTTAAAATAGACATAAACTATTTTGTCATGTGCCAACAAACAAACAAACAAACAAACAATCAAACACACAAACAAACAAACAACTAACCAATCAAACAAACACACACACAAACAAACACACAAACAAACAATCAATCAAACAAACAAACAAACAAGCACACACACACACAAATAAACAAACAAACACACAAACAAACAAACAAAAAACACACACACAAAAAACAAACAAACAAACAATCAAACAAACACAAACAAACAAACAAACAATCAAACACAAACAAACAAACAAACAAGCACACACACACAAACAAACAAACAAACAACACACACACACACACACACACACACACACACACACAAACAAACAAACAAACAAACACACACACACAAAAAACAAACAAACAAACAAACACAAACAAACAAACAAACAAGCACACACACAAACAATCAAACAAACAAACAAACAAACAAACAAACACACAAACAACCAACCAATCAAACAAACACACAAACAAACAAACAAACACACAAACAAACAATCAAACAACACAAACAAACAAACAAACAAACAACCAACCAATCAAACAAACAAGCAAGCAAACACACAAACAAACAAACAAACAAACAAACAAACACACAAACAACCAACCACACAACACAAACAAACACACAAACAAACAAACAAAAAAGACACACACAAAAAACAATCAAACAAACAAACAAACAATCAAACACAAACAATCAATCAAACAAACAAACACAAACAAACAAACAAACAAACACACAAACAACCAACCAATCAAACAAACACACAAACAAACAAACACACAAACAATCAAACAAACAAACAAACAAGCACACACACACAAACAAACAAACAAGCACACACACAAACAAACAAACACACACACAAACAAACAACAAAACACATCACACACAAAAAAAAATCAATCAAACAAACAAACAATCAAAGCACAAAAATATTATCAATATCATTAACATTAACAAAGCAGACAAACAATCATGCAGCACACACACATATCACGACACACAAAAACATTAACAATCTAAACTTTAAACAAACAAACAATCAGAACACAACCAATCAAACAAACACTTACATGATTTTACAATCAAACAACATCATTCACAAACAATCAAAAAGAACAACACACACGACACACAATAATCACATTCATAACAAATAACAATTTGTACAATTTTACACACACAAACACAAAAACAATCAAACAAACAAACAAACAATCAAACAAACACCTACTGCTAGCAAAATGTTTTTATTAATATTATTTTAACTATTTTAATAAAATGTTCATGACAAAAGATTATGCAGTGAATATGCATATATTCCGGACATCAAAAACTATTGAACATTGTTTCTTTTAAATTTTGAGATGTGAGAGTATGAAAATGAGAGTATTATTTGCTTTTAGACAAACACGTTTACATGATTTTTGATCAGGTCACTATAAATATGTATTTTAAATATAAATGCTCTGTTTTTGTAAGGAAAACAGAAATCGGATGTCACACAATAATCAATCAGCTTGTTAGCTTATTGTGAGATTTATTTAATTAATCTAATTTTGTATTTATATTTGTTAGTACATAGCAAAAAAGATGTGGATAGAATCTTAAACGTGTCCATAACAACTTTGCATGTAACGTTTCCACAATGCATTACAGATGAGAAAACATCCGAGTCTGTGTTGTGGTTGCACCTCGCTGCGTCTTTAATAAGTGCAGAAGCGAGACAGGAGACTCAGCAGGGGTCGATATCACGGAGGACTTTCCTGGAAGCGATGCATCAGTGTTATTGTCCGTCCATCAGAGCATCTCAGATCGACTGCAACACAGAATCAGCTCAGCTTCCCATCACCTTCGCTGGGAAATGAATCGATATAACCTTCACAGCCTAATGTTAAATATCTCCGAGTCGGCGCTGATAATGTGACTATACTTAGAGCGCTGAGAAAGAGCGCAGTGATAAAGTTCTCTGAGCGAATAACCTCTGGATGCCAGCCACTGTAAACTCAGCTTTCCTTGAGCTGGGAAATAATAAACCACAGCTGTTGTTATTGTTTTGTTTTGTTCACGGCATGAAATCCCAGAAAACATGAAGGTCAAAGGTCAGCGCAGCTATGATAACTGACCTCTCTGCAGTGTCCGACAGCTGAAGACGGTCAGCTCTGATTTAAAGTCCCAAAACAAATATATAATGAGAGCGAATAAATCGTATTACATACTTTACACGCATTTTAGTGTAATATTGTCACTGTTAGCATTTTTAAAATGTAAATTGAAACTATTATTTCTTACATTTAATATAAAGTAATATATAAATATATATTTGAACTAAGTGAAAATAGCATATTTTCTTTGTGATAGATGCTATTTACAGTAAGTGAAAATAGCATCTATCATCTATTTACATTTTAATTCAAATGATTTAATTGATGCCAACTTATTGGGACAATAAAAACCTCACTAAATCCTACCTGATCTTTTATTTTCAATTTTTTGATTATTTCCTTCACTTTTATTGAAAATAAATGCCTTTCTGATGTGATCTGAAATTCGAAAAGGGAGAAAAAATTTAGCCAAAAGGCAGATTCGAACCCGGGTCGATCATGTCAAAAGGAGTATAACACACGCGTAAAATCCTTTCAAAGTGTAGTGAGTTAGTTTGAAATCGTCAGCGCTGTTACTGTAAGCCCTGTTACTGTCAGCCCTGTTACTGCCAGCCCTTTTACTTTCAGCCCTGTTCAGCCCTGTTACTGTCAGCCCTGTTACTGCCAGCCCTGTTACTGCCAGCCCTGTTACTGCCAACCCAGTTACTGCCAGCCCTGTTACTGCCAGCCCTGTTACTGCCAGCCCTGTTACTGCCAGCCCTGTTACTGTCAGCCCTGTTACTGCCAGCCCTGTTACTGTCAGCCCTGTTACTGCCAGCCCTGTTACTGCCAGCCCTGTTACTGTCAGCCCTGTTACTGCCAGCCCTGTTACTGTCAGCCCTGTTACTGCCAGCCCTGTTACTGCCAGCCCTGTTACTGTCAGCCCTGTTACTGCCAGCCCAGTTACTGCCAGCCCTGTTACTGTCAGCCCTGTTACTGTCAGCCCTGTTACTGCCAACCCTGTTACTGTCAGCCCTGTTACTGTCAGCCCTGTTACTGCCAGCCCAGTTACTGCCAGCCGTTACTGCCAGCCCTGTGACTGCCAGCCCTGTTACTGCCAGCCCTGTGACTGCCAGCCCTGTTACTGTCAGCCCAGTTACTGCCAGCCCAGTTACTGCCAACCCTGTTACTGCCAGCCCTGTGACTGCCAGCCCTGTTACTGCCAGCCCTGCGACTGCCAGCCCTGTTACTGTCAGCCCAGTTACTGCCAGCCCAGTTACTGTCAGCCCTGTTACTGTCAACCCTGTTACTGTCAGCCCTGTTACTGCCAGCCCTGTTACTGCCAACCCTGTTACTGCCAGCCCTGTTACTGCCAGCCCTGTTACTGTCAGCCCAGTTACTGCCAGCCCTGTTACTGCCAACCCTGTTACTGCCAGCTGCCAGCCCAGTTACTGCCAGCCCTGTTACTGTCAGCCCTGTTACTGCCAGCCCTGTTACTGCCAACCCTGTTACTGCCAGCCCTGTTACTGCCAACCCTGTAACTGCCAGCTGCTAGCCCTGTTACTGCCAGCCCAGTTACTGCCAGCCCTGTTACTAAAAAAATGGTCTGTGTGAAACTTAAACATTTTAAAGGTCACCCTCGGTATATTATTGAGCTAATATATTATTCAGTGGCATCTAGTAATGCTTGTGTCGGTAACAGGGCTGACAAAAACACCAAAACATGAGGTAGAAAAATAGTCAGAAAATCATAAATTACAAAGCCTGAGAAATATTGATTACATATTTAATTTTTCAATTTTCCAAGTGGAAAAGGCACATATTTACGGTGGCCGAGAGAGCTCAATGCGCTGCAAATAGAAAAAAAACACCTGCAAATTAAGAAAACAACTTCCTCAATTTGACAACACACATGCTGCAAATGCTCACAACACAACCAAAAAAGAAACGCGGTGCTAATAAAATGTATTTGTTTGTGTTGTGAGCATTTTCACCATCTGCTGTCAAAACGATGAAAATGTTTTCTTGATTTGTTGGTGCTTTTTCTATTTGCATGTGTTTTCTGAAGTTGCAGCGCGTTGAGCTCTCTCGGCCACCGTACATATTGCTGTATTAATACGACAGATAGTCAGTGTTGTGCACCTGCTGTTTGATTGACACCAGAGCCTGCCGCAGATGTTCAAGGTCGCTTGATTTGTGCCTCTGTTTTCCGAAAGCTGCAGCCAAACTTTCCGGGGTTGAATATAAATCAGAGTGATCACCAAAGGAAAGTATGCTCCATACTGCTCCGCTTTCAGGGCTTCCTCGCTGCCCTTATTTAAATCAGGCTGCTTTTTGGCCAACATGCGGTGCTTTCCAGCGGTCGCGTGTCACTCTGATATATAGACTCATTTCTATTGATGAAGAGCCAGATACACAGAGGACAAACCTCAAAAGTCACCTGCCCTTAAACGTCTTCTAGTTCTAACCCACATGAAGAAATACAATACTACAGTGTTTTTGAACATATTATGTGTATATAGTATTTACAACACTTGTGCAGCATACTGTAATATTAACTATAGTGAACTGATAAACTGAAATAAATACTGTAGTATAATTTAGTTTTTATTTCAGTAAACTGTAGTGCATTGTAGTATAATATGTTGTAGAAAACTTGGGTAAAGTAATTACTATAGTTGTTATATTACCACAGCATCTATAGAGTTACCCCAACAAGTACTTAACCACAGTATGGTTCAAAAACACTGTATTTACAATACATTACTATAGTATTTTGTGACTGTCTGAAACCAGCATTATTATAACAGTCTCTGACGAATGCATCCGTTCTGATGTCACACACACCTTAAATCATCCTGGACTCGGTTCTGCTTTACAGCTCGTTTGTAAATGATTGAGTTCAGGTTGTTTTCATGCAAACAGACTGCTGGGAGTTCACGACCCGTCCAGGTTCATGGAAGTCATTCATCACTCGTTTCCGTAGCTGAAGTGTCGCTCGCGGCTCTGTGTTGATCCGATCCGGTTTCCTTCCTCTGATTAGCACTCAGTTGTACTGCATTTAAATGTTTGCCCTTGCTAGCAGTGGCGTGCACAGCATACACTGCATATAGTATCGTTCATATCCACAGACCGGGCCGCAAGGGCACTTTAGCGTCGGACCTCAAAGGGGCTCGAGCACCAAAAGCAACAGACCAAAGCAACTGAGCTCCAGAAATACCGTTTAAGATGAGCATGAAGATCAGAACGCGACAGACACACGCTTCATTAGTGCTGGAATATAACACTGACTGCAAGAACAGCAAATACAACACGCTTAAAGAAGACCAACAACAAGCTCCTAATGACTGACTGAACTGAGTCAAATGATTCGCGCTCCGCGGTCCCGAACTGACTCAAATGATTCGCGGTCCCGAACTGACTCAAATGATTCGCGATTCGCGGTCCCGATCTGACTCAAATGATTCGCGCTCCGCGGTCCCGAACTGACTCAAATGAATCGCGCTCCGCGGTCCCGAACTGTTCAAATGAATCGCGATTCGCGCTCCGCGGTCCCGATCTGACTCAAATGATTCGCGCTCCGCGGTCCCGAACTGTTCAAATGAATCGCGATTCGCGCTCCGTGGTCCCGAACTGTTCAAATGAATCGCGATTCGCGCTCCGTGGCCTCGAACTGACTCAAATGATTCGCGATTCGTGCTCCGCGGTCCCGAACTGTTCAAATGAATCGCGATTCGCGCTCCGTGGTCCCGAACTGACTCAAATGATTCGCTGATTCGCGCTCCGTGGTCCCGAACTGACTCAAATGAATCGCGCTCCGCGGTCCCGAACTGTTCAAATGAATCGCGATTCGCGCTCCGCGGTCCCGATCTGACTCAAATGAATCGCGCTCCGCGGTCCCGAACTGTTCAAATGAATCGCGATTCGCGCTCCGTGGTCCCGAACTGTTCAAATGAATCGCGATTCGCGCTCCGTGGCCTCGAACTGACTCAAATGATTCGCGATTCGTGCTCCGCGGTCCCGAACTGTTCAAATGAATCGCGATTCGCGCTCCGTGGTCCCGAACTGACTCAAATGATTCGCTGATTCGCGCTCCGTGGTCCCGAACTGACTCAAATGATTCGCGCTCCGCGGTCCCGAACTGACTCAAATGATTCGCGCTCCGCGGTCCCGAACCGCTCAAATGATTCGCGATTCGCGCTCCGTGGTCCCGAACTGACTCAAATGATTTGCGCTCCGTGGTCCCGAACTGACTCAAATGAATCGCGCTCCGTGGTCCCGAACTAACTCAAATGATTTGCGCTCCGTGGTCCCGAACTGACTCAAATGAATCGCGATTCGCGCTCTGCGGTCCCGAACTGACTCTAATGATTCGCGCTCCGCAGTCCCGAACTGACTCAAATGATTCGCGCTCCGCGGTCCCGAACTGACTCAAATGATTCGCGCTCCGCGGTCCCGAACTGACTCAAATGATTCGCGCTCCGCGGTCCCGAACTGACTCAAATGATTCGCGGTCCCGAACTGACTCAAATGATTCGCGATTCGCGGTCCCGATCTGACTCAAATGATTCACGATTCGCGGTCCCGATCTGACTCAAATGATTCGCGCTCCGCGGTCCCGAACTGACTCAAATGAATCGCGCTCCGCGGTCCCGAACTGTTCAAATGAATCGCGATTCGCGCTCCGTGGTCCCGAACTGTTCAAATGAATCGCGATTCGCGCTCCGTGGCCTCGAACTGACTCAAATGATTCGCGATTCGTGCTCCGCGGTCCCGAACTGTTCAAATGAATCGCGATTCGCGCTCCGTGGTCCCGAACTGACTCAAATGATTCGCTGATTCGCGCTCCGTGGTCCCGAACTGACTCAAATGATTCGCGCTCCGCGGTCCCGAACTGACTCAAATGATTCGCGCTCCGCGGTCCCGAACCGCTCAAATGATTCGCGATTCGCGCTCCGTGGTCCCGAACTGACTCAAATGATTCGCGATTCGCGCTCCGTGGTCCCGAACTAACTCAAATGATTCGCGATTCGCGCTCCGTGGTCCCGAACTAACTCAAATGATTCGCGATTCGCGGTCCCGATCTGACTCAAATGATTCACGATTCGCGGTCCCGATCTGACTCAAATGATTCGCGCTCCGCGGTCCCGAACTGACTCAAATGAATCGCGCTCCGCGGTCCCGAACTGTTCAAATGAATCGCGATTCGCGCTCCGTGGTCCCGAACTGTTCAAATGAATCGCGATTCGCGCTCCGTGGCCTCGAACTGACTCAAATGATTCGCGATTCGTGCTCCGCGGTCCCGAACTGTTCAAATGAATCGCGATTCGCGCTCCGTGGTCCCGAACTGACTCAAATGATTCGCTGATTCGCGCTCCGTGGTCCCGAACTGACTCAAATGATTCGCGCTCCGCGGTCCCGAACTGACTCAAATGATTCGCGCTCCGCGGTCCCGAACCGCTCAAATGATTCGCGATTCGCGCTCCGTGGTCCCGAACTGACTCAAATGATTCGCGATTCGCGCTCCGTGGTCCCGAACTAACTCAAATGATTCGCGCTCCGCGGTCCCGAACCGCTCAAATGATTCGCGATTCGCGCTCCGTGGTCCCGAACTGACTCAAATGAATCGCGCTCCGTGGTCCCGAACTAACTCAAATGATTTGCGCTCCGTGGTCCCGAACTGACTCAAATGAATCGCGATTCGCGCTCTGCGGTCCCGAACTGACTCTAATGATTCGCGCTCCGCGGTCCCGAACTGACTCAAATGATTCGCGCTCCGCGGTCCCGAACTGACTCAAATGACGTGTGTGTGTGTGTGTGTCTGTGTTTGTGTATAAAAATTCAATATTAAATTAATTTATTATAAATATATTAAATAAATAATAATAATACATCTATTTACATATATTATATTAAAATATTATATATATAGAAATTATATAAAATATTAAATTAATAATTATAAATATATAAATGAAAAAATACACACACACACACACACACCCATATTAAATAAAAAAATATAATAATAAATATATTTACATGTATTATATTTAAATATTTACATTACATAAATTAAATATTAAATATAAATATATATAAATTACACGTGCGCGCACACACACACACACACACACACACACACTTTTATTAAATGTAATAAAATCAATTTTCTTTTTCAGGCCATGGTAGATTGCTCTAATTTAGAATTTATATAAAAAAGTAAATATGTAATTTATTATATATGTATTATATTATATTATATGATAAAAGTCTGATTCAGTTTTCTGTGGGTGTGTGTAACACAGAGTGGTGTCAGACTGTGTTTGACCTCGAGTGCAGCAGCTGAGTCTCATCCGACAGCATCATCCGCTCATCAGGCTTTCCTGCACCGTCAGCAGTGGATCGCTTCACCAGACACAGTGAGTGAATCACCTCTTCAGGACAGCTGTCTGCTGAACACCCGAGACAAACCGGCACCGAGACGAGACGACTGCCCACAGATTCAATCAGTCCCTGCGGATGAGCTCATGCTCTCAGAGACGCACTCACTTACTGCAGCTCATGCTCAGCTCATGCTCTCAGAGACGCACTCACTTACTGCAGCTCATGCTCAGCTCATGCTCTCAGAGACGCACTCACTTACTGCAGCTCATGCTCTCAGAGACGCACTCACTTACTGCAGCTCATGCTCAGCTCATGCTCTCAGAGACCACTCACTTACTGCAGCCAGAGATGAGATGAGATGAGATGAGATGAGATGAGATGATGAGATGAGATGAGATGAGATGAGATGAGATGAGATGATGAGGAGACGAGATGAGATGAGAGGAGAGGAGAGGAGAGGAGAGGAGAGGAGAGGAGAGGAGAGGAGAGGAGAGGAGATGAGATGAGATGAGATGAGATGAGATGAGATGAGATGAGATGAGATGAGATGAGATGATGAGATGAGATGAGATGAGATGAGATGATGAGGAGACGAGACGAGACGAGACGAGAGGAGAGGAGAGGAGAGGAGAGGAGAGGAGAGGAGAGGAGAGGAGAGGAGAGGAGATGAGATGAGATGAGATGAGATGAGATGAGATGAGATGAGATGAGATGAGATGATGAGATGAGATGAGATGAAGATGTCTGCGCAGTAGAGACTCGTTTGGAGCCCGAGTGTGCGCAGTGGAGACTCGTTTGGAGCCCGAGTCTGCGCAGTAGAGATTCGTTTGGAGCCAGAGTCTGCGCAGTAGAGACTCGTTTGGAGCCAGAGTCTGTGCAGTAGAGATTCGTTTGGAGCCAGAGACTCCGCAGTAGAGATTCGTTTGGAGCCAGAGTCTGTGCAGTAGAGACTCGTTTGGAGCCCAAGTCTGCACAGTAGAGATTCGTTTGGAGCCAGAGACTCCGCAGTAGAGATTCGTTTGGAGCCCGAGTCTGCACAGTAGAGACTCGTTTGGAGCCAGAGTCTGCGCAGTAGAGATTCGTTTGGAGCCAGAGTCTGCGCAGTAGAGATTCGTTTGGAGCCAGAGTCTGCGCAGTAGAGATTCGTTTGGAGCCAGAGTCTGCGCAGTAGAGATTCGTTTGGAGCCAGAGTCTGCGCAGTAGAGATTCGTTTGGAGCCAGAGACTCCGCAGTAGAGATTCGTTTGGAGCCCGAATCTGCAAATTTCGGCATTCCCTGGGATTCGAAACCGTGATCTTCACATGAACTACAGGAAAGCGTTTTCTCAATTTATTTGCTTGTTCAGTGGCAGATTATTTGGCGTTAAATGGGATTCAAATATAAAATGATATAGACATGGATCAAGATATATGTTTAATTTCTGGTAGAAACTGCTACACTGAACTAGTATGATCTCTATGATCCAAATCATACTACAACCACAATACTGTCATTCAGATAAAAGCGTTTGCCAAATAACGATGTTATTTTAGTGTCCATAATATACTGTCTGATTTTATGGAGTCCTAATATTTAGAAATTATTTATATTACTAAATATTATACATGTATATACATACATATACAATATGTTATATAATGTATATATATAATATGTTATACATGCATTAGTATAAATATATATTTAAATGATTTATAAAGTATTTAATTCTATATTCTTGCGTTAACAGACAAACAAAACGTCTGAAATGTCAGATATAAACTCAGAATTGCAATTTTAAAAAAGAATCGTCAAATTAAAATTCGCAATTATACTTTATAATTTTTATCCTGTGGTGGAAAAAACTTCCATAATATTTGTAATAATATTTTTTATTAATAATATTTTTATATTTTCCAGTTATATCAATTTTGTTGTTTTTGCCATTTTTGTTAATTTTTTTAATATATTTTCAGATTTTTATAATTAATTTTCCATTTTAACTTCAGTTCAAACTTAAGCAATTTTGTGTGTTTTTATCATTTTATTAAATAGTTAAAAAAATATGTTTATATATTTTAATTTTTTCATATAGTTTTATTATTTCAGTTTTAGTTACTTCTTCATCTTAAACTAAAGAGAAAAAGAAGAATAAATGTTGACTTGGCCACTAGCTTAAATAAAAATAGGGCAAGCTTTTAAGAAATTATTTTGAGTTTTCATGGTTTTAGTTAATGATGATAATAACCCTGCTGTATGTAAATGTAAATTTGGGCGCATGCTTGTTTCTAAACACTGTACATTTATCCTTGGGAATCGAACCCATGACCATGCTGTTGCGAGCGCCATGATCTACTACAGGAATGTAAACACAGCACTACTATTGCTGCCTACCGCAGTGGATTGTGGGTAATGGCATACTCTGCGTAACCTCAGAAAAATCCCAGTAACAGTTATGAAATCCCCGTCAGGTGCTTTGACTTCTCTAGTGTTGCTTTCGATTCCGGCTACTGAATCACCAACACAGTAACTACTGTAGAAACACAGCACCTACAGCAAATCAACCACCAGCGGTTTCCCTCGGATCACCAGACGAATGACGGCTCCTCACAAGATAGGAAGAAGCCTAAAAGTTCAGCGAGAGCCGTTCGAAATCTCACTTTCACTTCTGAGATGAAATCAGCGGGCCATTCCTACTATGCAGCACAGTTTCACATCTCTATACAAAATACTCAGATATTAAACTCTTACTGCTGGAAATTACATTTTGGTTTATACTGTGGTTTGAGTGAATTTTCATGTGCACATCTACATTGAAAAATGTATAATTTATTAAGAAATACTTGGTGTTTCTTCTATAATGATACATTTACAAGCAGAATATTGTTTTTCTCTTGGTAATTTATAAAATATCTGTTAACAAAATTACATTTTTACTGGTTGGAAAACAACAGAACAAATAAGTTAAACTAAAAGTTTGATGATAGCATAAAAAAGTTAAAAATGTAAAATACAAATAAAAAAATTTATAAAAAAATATTTTACAAATATATTATTTTTTTTTAAATAATATTTTGAGTCAGTTTTTATTTGTCCATTTTCATTTTAGTATAAGTTTGTTATTTTGTTGTGTTTTTGTCATTTTTAGTAGTTTTTATTAATTTTTAGTTTGATTTATTTTAGTACAAGTAAAAGTTACTAAATGAAAATGAGAAATTGTTACTAAAACAACAGGACAAATAAATTATACTAAAAGTTTGATGAAAGTATAAAATTATTGAAAAATATAAAATAAAAAAAAAAATATATATATATATTTTAAAAGACATAAAAATATATTTTGAGTGAGTTTTTATTTTCTCATTTTAATTTTAGTGTAAGTTTATTTTGTTTGGTTTTGTAACTTTTAGTAGTTTTTATTCCATTTTTAGTTTTATTTATTTTAGTAAATCAAGCAAAAATAATTGAACTAAATTAAAATGAGAAATCGTGCCTTGGCAGCTATTTTTTAATATTTACATTTTTATTTTATTAAAAATAATAAATTTTATTTCAATTAACATTTATTTTATTTCAAGCAATTCAATATTTTTAAGGTTTTAGTTGGCTATAATAACCCTGTTTACAATAAAATATGATTTGATTATTTCTAAAATATAAAAAATATTGATAACCATATAGTTTATTTCCTGTTTAATTCAATGTGTAACTTACCATTTCCCTGTAATTGTTTGTGAAAACTGTTTAAAAGTAAATCTACAGCAGTGTTGTCATCATAGAAACACTTCCTCAAACAAGAATAAGTTGAAAGCTTCTGCAAAACAGGAACGACCCAATGAACACATGTGAGCGCAGGAGTTTCCGCTCTTTCATAGTTTACGCCGAATCAAATGAGGTTTATTTTCTTCTCCATCCGTCCGTGTGTTCTCCTTTTCATCTCTCTTTAGTTTTCCTCCAAGCAATCGATGATGATTTCACTCAAGCGTAATTAAAGACAAGTTCAGAAAATAATTTCACGGCTCATTACAGCTTCCATATTTAAACATAAAGAACAGCACTCTGGTCTTGTGTTTCCGTTCACTCTGGACTGCTGTGAAGCTCAGGTCAGTCGTGTTGATCTCATGCTGATGAGGTGAGATGGAAATTCAGCAGATAATATTAATCAGATGTGTCTCAAATCACACAGTCTACTTTTAGGAGTCTGAGGTGAAAAATAGCAGTCCATCTATTACAGTGACAGTCAAGCTGGAGATTTTGTCTCAACCATGACAAACAAAGTACACTATATTGCCAAAAGTATTGGCACCCCTTCTAATGCAAGGTTTGAGTACTTTAGTAATCTCCATGAGTGTAAATCTTAATGTTTAAGCATATAATGATATTCTAGGGAATCTAATGTTATAGCAGGACTCTTTTCTATTCTAACATGACAGTGTCTCTGTGTATAAGACAAGAATCAAAGAGAAATGATGATTCAGTCAGTGTGGAAGAACTTGACTGGTCTGCAGAAAGCAGCTGAACACCTCTGGTGTGACTTTAAATGAGCCACAAACTCATCACCAAACACTAATGACTTGTACATTCATTATATGGACAAAAGTACTGACACCCCTTCTTTAGAAGAGAAAAAAGTGTGTGAGTGTGAGTGTGTGTGTGGTGTGTGTGTGTGTGTGTGTGTGAGTGTGAGTGTGTGTGAGTGTGTGTGTGTGTGTGAGAGTGTGTGAGAGTGTGTGTGTGTGTGTGTGTGTGTGAGAGAGTGTGTGTGTGTGTGTGTGTGAGAGAGTATGTGTGTGTGTGAGTGTGTGTGTGTGTGTGTGTGTGTGTGTGTGTATATGTGTGTGTGAGTGTGAGTGTGTGAGTGTGTGTGTGTGTGAGAGTGTGTGAGAGTGTGTGTGTGTGTGTGTGTGTGTGTGTGTGTGTGTGTGTGTGAGAGTTGTGTGTGTGTGTGTGTGTGTGTGTGTGAGTGTGTGTGTGTGTGTGTGTGTGTGTGTGTGTGTGTGTGTGTGTGTGTGTGTGTGTGTGTGTGTGTGTGTGTGAGTGATTACTGATGACAATCTGATCCTTAACTCAATGCTCTTCACAACAGCTTCACTCTTATCTGACCGTTTCCATGGATCCGCTATCCTTCGGCAAACTCGGAATCCAGAATCCCGTTGTCACGGAGATTCCCGAATCTCTGATTTTATCTGAGGAGATAATCTGTGATGCGCTCCATTCCTCTCCGACTTCCTTCAGCTCTTCCTGCTGTCTGGATTCAGAAAGCATGTGTCCATCTGGGTTTCCATAGCAACAGGTGACATTATGGGCTGTGTTTACATGATCCATCTGGTGCAAACACAGGTGTGCTGTGTGTGGACCAAACAAACCACAGCGACACGCGCCATTAGTATCCAAAACACAGAGACACAATTACAATATGTGACCCTGGAGCACAAAACCAGTCATAAGGGTACATTTTATGAAATTGAGATGTATGCATCATCTGAAAGCTGAATAAATAATATTTCCATTGATGTATGGTTTGGGCAATATTAGTAAATCTGGAATCTGAGGGTGCAAAAATATTTGAATATTGAGAAAATCATCTTTAAAGTTGTTCAAATGAAGTTCTTAGCAATGCATATTACTAATCAATAATTCAGTTTTGATATATTTACTCAATATCTTCATGGAATATGATCTTAATATCCTAATGATTTCTGGCATAAAATAAAAATGCATAATTTTGAGCCATACAATGTATTATTGTCTATTGTTACAAATATAGCTGTGCTGCTTATGACTGCGTCTGTGCTCCAGGGACACGTATTATATCGTATGGAAACGTGTTTAAAGGGAAAGTTCACCCAAAAGCTGTTGACCTGATTCATTTGGATCGAAAAATACAAACAACCCCAAGAAAAGCACCATAAAAGTATCATAAAGACTACATTGTAATAAAATGTGTTTTTAACTTGTAATTACATAAACACGAAATTAAACAAAACTAAAATATGTATTTTATTTTAGCTAGTTGCCAAAGGCAGCATTTCTTGTTTTTGTTTAATTTAATTTGATTTACTAAAATAACCAGAAATAATAATGAATTGAAACTGAATATATTTCTGTATAGATTGAACTGCTAAAACTTTCACTTTAAAATGAAAACGAAAAATATAAACAACCTATAATACTATATAAGTGATACCAAAAACCAGATCAAAAGAGCCATTCGTTTTCTAATCTCGACATTGACATCGCTTGTAATGTCTTTCAAAAGCATATATTGATGGAGAAACAGAGTGGAATTAAATACACTGCAAAAAATGCTTTTCTATCACAGCAAAAATATGTTGGGAGATTTGTCACCATGAGTGTTAAAATTATCACTTTCCGGGTGAACATACAGGTCCATCTTTGCTAGTGTTAAAGCAACACTGGCAAAAGTGTTTATTATTCAAACACTATGATAGTGTTTCTTTAATCACTCAAGGTGTTGAGAAATTATTACCCATAAGTATACATTTAACACTTTATGGTGATTAATCACACAACCCCAGTGTATTTTTTTTAAATGTTGATTTAATGTAAATACTTATTTAAAAATAGTAATGCAGATGAAATTTAAAAAAGGATATTTTTCAAAAAAACAAGTGACAATGAATTTATTTGAAAATGTATTAATTTTAATATATCAAACATACAATTTAATAAAATAGCTCTATTAGTCTCCAATGCAATATCATCTTAACACTGGTATCAAAATACACATTCATTATGATCATTTCTTTACAAATATAAATTTTTGAGTTTAAAACAAATTCATTTTTTTGTAAAAATGTAGAAAAATGAGTCAGCACCATAGGACATCTGTACATGTTGATATACTTTGTCAAATAATCTGCATGGACATTTTCAATAGAAGTTGACTCAAAGAAAGTCTTTTAACAAGTAAACATACACTGTAATAACATATTTCATTTGAAAATACAACAACAATTTAACATGTCATCTAACTCATCAATGTTAAACAGTGTCTGGTTTGAACATACACATTCATTCTGATAAAATATACTATTCCTTTATAAGCTAAATAATCACATAAATCTCTACTGAGTGTTTCAAACAAGTTCATTTTTTGCAACTATGTAGAAAAATGAGTCGGCACCATAGGACATCTGTGCATCAAACAAAGAAATATTCCTTAAATTGTCTTTGTTCACTATGCATACATGGTGAGATGCTTTGTCAAATAATATGTAGGCATGGACCTGTTCAATAAACGTCGACTCATAGTCTTTTAACAACAAGAAAACTTGTTCTCTGAGCAATATTATATTTAGTATTTTGCTGAAAACAGGCATTTCGTCAACAATATCAGAACACACGAAAAGGCCAACTTTGTACTCTGCTCCAGAGCATTTTACCCACTTTGTATGTCGAATTTCAGTTTGAGAATCAATGCAAAGATTTTAAGAGATCTCTTCAAAATGATCCAAACACAAAAGTTTATATACCTTCACTGGTCCAGATTCCAGAGAATTGTAATTCATACATTCCCAGTGATAGGCCACAGCAAATTGGTGTTTTTTTTGCCAAAGATACAGTCAAATTTTTAAAGTTCTTTATGCAGTAGTTTCCAGGCCAAACATCAAAGCAAAGTCTTGATGGATCTGAAGAAAAAACAGGATAGTCCACATTAGGTGAAGGTTGCAGCAGAGAAGCTAAAATCAATCAGCTAGCTTGAATACTCACCAGACCCTTGGTGTCCAGGAATTGCGGAAAAATGTGAAAGATGTACATGGACTTCTTTGGGTCCTTTACAATCTCCTGACGGTACTGAAAAGTTTCTTTCATCTTCCAGAAGATGATATCACGATCAGAGCTGTGTTTAAGCAGTGAGATCGCTTCCTGGCAATCATCGCCTGTTAGCTGATCTGTAAGGCAGATATTTTCCTCCATTCTAGGACCACAAGTTTTCTCATTTGATCGAGAGGGCATTTTACAACTAGTGTTTCTCTGAACCGTCTTTAGACGATTCATAATAAAACCTGTGCCTCTCTGTGCATCATAGTATTGTTCCTGTTAAAGAGACAAATTTGGGTAAAACCAACACTTTAATAAAAGCTACGATTTTAAGTTTCAAACATCGAACAACAAGCAGAGATACTTACATAGCCTGTCTTCCCTTCAGGATCTTTTAGGTTTGGAAAGAGAGTAATAATGCCAAGGGCATGCATCTCTCTTGTAGCCTTAAGTGGTATCCTTCTGCAATAATAAACAATATACCATGAAACCAAAAACTAGTCTATTCTGCTGTTTACTTGGGGTAAAAACAATAGCACCTATAAAAACTGTTATTGGTACACTTAGCGTAACAAGGGGTGACAAAGCAATATTAATGTAACAAATATTACAAAAATTGTCTTTTTCTCAGCCCAAACTGATTGGATCGCTTTAGCAAACATGGGTTAAGCACCTAGATAATGTATTTATTTAATATTAACTTCATCTGTGTTGTCTTACCAACCTCTTTTGCAAGCTTGGAATCATCCAGTCCGGGTCTCTTAGAAGGGAATGCAGAAGTTTCGTTGCTTTCATTGCATTCAGTAAAGGTTGAAGACTTGCTGACAGACTTCCCATCAGTCAGAAGGGGGGACAACTCATGTACAGAAGTGGAATCTGTATACAGTATATCAAAATATTACTTGCAAAAATGTAAACATCAACACAATTTTAAAATAAGACCAAAAAAGTATAAACACAATTACCATCATTAGTATGTAAACTAAAGCACATGCCCCTTTCAGCAACAAGTTCGGGAAATACATCAACGTCCACTTCTGTAGAAGTGTCATCCGTTACCTTAACAGGTGTCTGTTCTCAAATGGCAAATGCTTTTTTTGCTGTAAAACAATAACTTCATTACTACCCAAAATGTTGTATTAATCATTAAGACATCAAAGTACTTTGTGCATTTACTGTATAATATAGCTTCATTTACAGACTTACCTTCAGTGACAAACTCCAAAAAGCATGGCTCTTTGAGTTTTACATATTTTCTAGTGTCCATGTATTGTGTTCTTGCCTTTACTGTCCAACCTGTAAAAGGTAAACAAACTTGAATGACATTTTATACAAACAAAAATGACACATAAAAATACAAATTCAAACAGAAAACTAATAAGATTTTAATTCACCAAATAAATATGACAACATTCCAGTGTGGGCACAGGCATTAGTTTATGTGTTTGCCAGTGGGTGCTTATCCTCCATAGGAAAAAGCAAACCAAGTTAACTGACTCAATATAATCAGGTCACTTTGTGTTTTCATACAGACTCTGTTTAATACCCACAAACATATTAGGCCTACATCAAGATCTACTGTCACTTGCCTATGCCAATTGTCAAAACAATTCAAACTTTATATTCACACATAAGCACTAAATACTGTTACAGATTTACAACTATAAAGCTAGAACTAAGTTGTACAGAAATAATCAGGTCACTCGTGCACGTCTGCTCAACTAATACGTGTACAAAATAAGACAACAAATGCCTCGGCAGGAGAAACAAAACCTGTTCACCCGGCCTTGAGTTGCTATATGTCGGCTGATGCAGCGTTTCCCTCGCCTACTTATTGCTCGAGCACGTTATTGCGTGTCTCGCGAAAATGTGTTTTTCAAGTTTTTGGAGCGCTGTACATACGTGTATGTCATCAAAGTACCACGAGAACGATGCTAGAACATACAGAGAGTTCCGCTCTCGAGAAGTCATAGGCCTCGCAGTTAACGTATGCGCAGCGTCGCCGTTTCTGTCGGTGCTCGGCCAAATCCGTTAACGTTAACGTTAGTGCTCGAGCCCCGCTCCACAGAAGAAAATATTATTTCAAAAGCAATCAATTCGATTGCTAGAAAATGCTAAAACTGCTGCATTATTTAACAAAACGATTAAAATTAGCACAAAGAAAATGATGTCACTTACGTCTATCTCCATCGTCCTCCATTAACGAATTTAGTAGTCTCACCGCATCACTTTCAGTCATGGTGCTGTCCTACGGGAGAGTGGATAATAGTACAGTGGATAATAGTACAGTGTCTTATCATTTACTATACGTTAAAACATCCTTTATAATGGAGCTACAATTTTTTACATCTTAGTTTAGGCCTACCCGTGAAATGGTAACGTTAACGTTACGTTAAACTCAAGATGAACGGCGAATCAAAAGCGCGCGAAATTAAACTGAGGTAAAAAATGCTGACAGAGTTAAGTCAACCACATACGTTACTAATGATCAATATTATGATATTTTAATGCTTATTTTAATACTTAATTAAAGAAGATTATGCAGTGTTGACTTTGTTTATTAATCTTGTGATACATAGAAATAGGCCTAATCGCACCCATGTTTGGGTAAAATGATAAAGTTATTTTTCACACAAACAGTATAATATAAAGTTAATTCAATTTGCTTTAGTGATGATACAAGTTCATAAATAAATCACAAGTTGATAAGTTAATAATACAATACCTTGCTTGGAACCGTTGTGTGCAGGCAAATCCTTAAAAGACGATGGAGTCATGGAGACCGATGACGAGCATATGATGGGCGGGGAGATTGAAAATGCTCTGCACATGCGCAGATGTTGATTATGTGTGAACACCCAAAGGAAACACTATGCATTATCACTAAACAAGTGATAAAGCATATCATATTTGTAAATTAACACCAGATTTTATCACTAGCTGCCCAACACTAGGTTTTTTATCACTCAGAAATTTGCTGTGGCTTAGACTTTTTGTCTTGTTTCCAGCCAAAATATGTAGAAATTCTTAAATCAAGAAGGAATTTCTAGATAAGAAAAAATTATTGTCTCGTTTTCAGAAAAAACATGTTACAATTAAGTGAGTTTTTGCTTGAAACAAGCAAAATAATCTTGTTTTCTGTTTGAAATAAGATTATTTAGCTTACCCCATTGGCAGATTATTTTGCTTGTTTCAAGCAAAAACTCACATAATTTTAACATGTTTTTTCTGAAAACGAGACAATAGTTTTTACTTGTCTAGAAAATCCTCCTTGATTTAAGAGTTGTTAGATATTTTGGCTGGAAATAAGACAAAAAGTCTAAGCAAGAAAAGCATTTTTTGCAGTGTAGGTTAAACCATTCATCGCAAAATAATGTATTGTTTTGACGCGGTTAAATTCAGATCAAGTATCGAGAGTCATTTGACTCAGATCGGGACTTCAGAGCGGATCCGCAAATCTTTTTCTGATTTATTTTATGAAACAGTAGAAAAGATCAAACACAAATTCCTTAAGAAAATAAATCAAGGCTTTACTGTAGTAAAAGAGTAGTAACCATAGTTTTTTTATAACCACAGTTTACCACAAATACCATGGTTAAACTATGGTAAGTGTAGCAAAAATGATTAATTTGTGGTTATATGGTTTAGTAACAATGTTTTTTTTTTTGTTGTTGGAGTAACTCACTTCAAGGTCAAGGTCAAGGTTTCTTTATTCGTCACATAATAAATTATACAGGGTATAATCAGAAGTGAAATGCAATCAAATCAGGTTCACTTCAATGTCTGTCTTATATTATAATCACGTCCATAAGCTTTCAGTGAAATTTGAAGTTACTCTGTTGTCTAATCTCATCATATTTAAGCAGAGAACTAAAGTCAGACATGGCTTGTTATGATTGTCAAGGGTGTAGAGTTTAGTAGAGATGCTCTGACATGATCCTATCAATATCAGCCACTACTGAATTATCCCTAGCAATAATTATGATCAAATTAATAAATGTCCGTTACGTCCCCACCAATGTCAGAATCAAACCTACATGCTTAGTGACCATTAACCAACATTAGAGCACCGTGGACATTAAAATGTACTTTTCGGCTAACAGAAATGTCTGTGAATCACTAATTCATTTTATTTCTGAGAGATTAGACATCAGTCAGCGCTGGTTTGCTGTAATCTGAATCAGTCGGTCGTTTGTTGAGGGATTGTGTTTATATGATTCACAGTGTTTCCGAGTCGTCTGAGCTTCACAGAAGCGTCAGTAATCTCTGAAAACCAGCAGCTGTTTCTGAGCAAACGTTTACACGGTCGAGTTTGTGACCAGCGTTTGTCATAATGTGACCCTGGAGCACAAAACCAGTGTTAAGTCGCATCAGGTTTATTTGTAGCAATAGCCAACAATACATTGCATGGGTCAAAATTATCGATTTTATGCCAAAAATCATTAGGATATTAGGATCCTGTTCCATGAAGATATTTGTAAATCTCCTACTGTAAATATATCAAAACTGAATTTTTGATTATTAATATGCATTGCTAAGAAATTCATTTGAACAACTTTAAAGATGATTTTCTCAATATTAAGATTTTTTTGCATCCTCAGATTCCAGATTTACAAATATTGCCCGAACCATACATCAATGGAAATATTATTTATTCAGATTTTATATGATGTATTTCGAAAAATTTACACTTGTGACTGGTTTTGTGCTCCAGGGTCACATATGTGCTGCGAGAAGGACTAGTCATAAAGCAAACAACACTAATAAATATATTTGTATTATAGTGATTTTACAATATTGAATTTGTTTACCTCAGTGTTATTTTAGTTCCATTGAGATATGATTACACTTTCTATTAATATCGTGACAGATTATTATATTTGCCATTTTAGTTTTAATTTTTAAAATGTAATTTTAGTTAAAGTTGAAGTCATTTTGTTATAATATTATGTAACATTTAATAGACAATAAATGTATAACCTGAATCATTTTGTATAAAAACGTCTGCTAAATGCATACATTAAACATTTAAATGTAATGTTTTATGATTTATGAAAAAAAAATATATAATAATCTCATATAAGAAACAACTTTTCTTTTCAGTTTACATCAGTGAGACAATT
Source organism: Schizopygopsis pylzovi (assembly GCA_027422435.1). Classification (NCBI taxonomy): domain Eukaryota; kingdom Metazoa; phylum Chordata; class Actinopteri; order Cypriniformes; family Cyprinidae; genus Schizopygopsis; species Schizopygopsis pylzovi. The sequence goes on along the minus strand of CM049835.1, from coordinate 26,663,599 downwards.
AAAACAAATATAAATGAAACAAATAAAATAAAAACAAGTCCTGCCAACATTTTAACCATTAAATATCCTGCTTCTCTCAAAAATATATTATATTATGGAAGTAAAATTGCATAAAATTGAGTTTAAATATCAGTATTGTCTAAATTAAACGATGAGTAAATCGGTTTGTTTCTTTTTTGCTTTATAATGAATGGTTTAAAATCATTTCAAACTATTATTATTTTATAAATTTAAATTTATAATTTTGCATTTAATAGTAAAAAAAACTAGTGCCGTCAAATAATTAATCACAATTATTCGCATCCAAAATAAAAATTTTGTTTACATAATATATGTGTGTGCTGTGTATATTTATTATGCATATATAAACACTAGCACATGCATGTCAATATTTAAGAAAAATATTGTAATTTTATACATTAAATATATTTATATAACATATAAATTATATGAATATACACTGAACAAAATTATAAACGCAACACTTTTATTTTTGCCCCCATTTTTCATGAACTACATTTTTCATGTCTAATCGGCATCTTGATACGCCACACCTGAGAGGTGGATGATTATCTCGTTCACTAACACAGATTTACACAGATTTGTGAACAATATTTGAGAGAAATAGGCCTTTTGTGTTCATAGAACAAGTCTTATATCTTTGAGCTCAGCTCATGAAAAATGGGCAAAAACTAAAGTGCTGCGTTTATAATTTTATTCAGTGTATATATATATACACCTGTATATACTATAAGTGTGTGTATTTATATATACATAATAAACACACACACATATATTATGTAAACAAAACTTATTTTGGAGATTAATCGTGATTAATCATTTGACAGCACTATGTGTACTAAGATATTACCAATATTTAGTAATGCTTTATTATGGTAATATTTACAATAGGAAATGACTGAGTAGATCTGTGATTATTTCTCATATACTACAAAAAGAAAAGCCGTGTTTTGTTTTTAACTGAGAATCATAAATGCAGGAGTGTGTTTGTGTCCCGTGAGACGTGTCTGTATCTGATAAACACAGCAGCCTCCATCTTTCTCTCATCTCGTCTCCATCTTTCATCCAGCTGCAAGTTCTCAAAGCGCTCTAAAAGTAGGACAGAAAGTTTGGGATGTGTCTCGACGGCCTCTGATTGGCTGAGACAGACACGTGCTCGTCTGAGATCCACATCACGCCTGATCTTTACACTTAACGAGATCTGAGAGTGATTAGACTGACTGTCTGACCCGTGATTAAACTCACTCTAAAAGCAGAAAACTCTAATAAAATACATGTTACCTGGGATAAATAGAAACATAAACATAAAGTTCTAAACTAACTCAAATTGAAATAAAAAGAAAAGTAAAAGAATATTTATAATAATTACAATTTCTCTGTTCATTTAATTTAACCTGATGTAAAATAAAAATATATAGATTAATATAAAATGTAAATCTAACATAGATAGATATAAAAAAATTACAAAATTATTACAAATTTTAATAAGATTACAATATAAATTAGAAAATATTTAACTTTTAAATATAGGCAAAAATTTTAATTTAATTTAATTTAGTTTAAATTGATGTTTTAAATAAAATAATATAAAAATAATAGAAATTTATATAATTTTTTAAAATAAATACAATTAAAATTCATACAAAAGATATATAAAAATGACAATTATTAAACCTTAAACTAAAATTGCAAATATACAAGTGTTCAAAATATTTAACGTTTATCATTTTTATTTAGTTTAAATTAATGAATGAAATTGAACGGTATATAATTCTATATAAAATAGAATAATAAATTAATATAAAAATTAAAAAAACGATTTAGATAAACATGACAAAATTACTTAAACTAACTACAAATAAAATAAAATGCAAAATGTAAAAATATTAATATTAAATTAAAAAAATATATAAATGAATAAATTTCTAAATATGTAAAATTATAATACATTAAATTTTTTAAATATTCATGATTACAGAGTTTTGATTGTGTTTAATATGATTATATCTATATATATGTAAACATGACAGCCAAAAAAACTAACTAAAACTTCCACTTGTTTTGACTTTGCATGACTTTCCTTTAGGCCAGAAATGCTCTAAAAAGCACAAGACTCTTCAATGGCGAGCCCAATACTGAAGATTCCTGAGGGTTTGACCGAGAGACGATTATTTCCATTCAGACTCAAGGCCTGATTTTACCCCTCGACTAAACTCAAACTCTTTTCCATCTTGTTTCCATCATAAAAGCTCTGGTTCTGCTGAATTAATGAAGAGTTAGTCATCACAGTAAAGCGGCTCGAATCTGGGCACGCTTGCTTCTGTGAATGACGACATGCGTGTGGAAATAATGTTAATACATGTGAAGATATTACAGACTGTGAACATGCTGTACTCGTTTACTCCTCATTAACATCATCCACATGTGACATATTCTCCACAACAATTTCATACACATATTAGGAAATTAATTTGAAATGGCATGGAGCAGCAAAGCTATTAGTTATGGAAGCCTGTTTCTGTCACAGAATATTTTTTTTAATTCTGACTTTTTTTACAATTTCGAAATTTTCTCAGAATTCTGAATTTAAATCTTACAATTCAGTTTTATTGTTTATGCCACAAAATAAAAATAAAAAAGGTAATTGTTGACTTATTAGATGAAAAAATTTAACTTAAAAGAAAGAAAGAAAAATTAGAAATGCCTTGGCTGAAATAAAATAAGTTTATGCTGATGTACTAGAATAACCAAATTATAATTTAAAAATATTAAAATAATAAAATATAAAACTTGAAATATAAATTAACGCTAAATAGAATTATTAAAAAACTAACAAAAATTACAAAAGCTCATAACAAAATTACTAAAACTTAACAAAAAGACAATATTTAACATTTCAAAATATAAAAAGCTAAATAACAATTTTAAGAATTAAAAATAATTCTAAAAGATAATTTAGATGAATTTATAATTTAAATGTTGTCTGGGCTACTAACTGAAAAACTATACATTTAGGTTGGTGTTCTAAAATGACTAAATTATAATCTAAAAATTAATACAAATTTAAAAGGCTAAAACTTAAGTAGAAATAAATTAAAACTAAGTAGAAATATAAAAAACTAATACAATAACAAGAGAACATAACAAAATTACCAAAATTTTACAAAAAGACAAATTAAAAAACTGAAAACATAAAAACAAAATCTAAATAATTTTAATGGATACTTCTATAATAGATAATTAAACATCAAAATCTAAATACAAATTGAAGAACATTTTAAATAATAAAATGTATAAGATGTATAATAATAAAATAATTTAAGATGATTAAAATTAAAAAGCAAAAACTTAGTAGAAATAAAGCTAAGTAGAAATAAAAAAAATTTTAAAAGTAATAAAAATACAAATGACAAACACATAACAAAATTACTAAAACTTAACAAAAAGACAAAATTGAAAAACTGAAAATATTAAAATAAAACATCAAAATCTAAATCC
>CM049835.1:26615080-26655080 GCA_027422435.1 Schizopygopsis pylzovi | reverse complement strand
CCATGGTGTCCTGCTTCCTGGAAACATCCCGTCGTGTTCTAACAGGAAAAACTGTCTGCCTGCCAGATCAGCGGCCCTGCTGAGATCACACACACACAACACACGCGCACGCACACACACACACACACACACACACACACACACACACACACACACACACACACACACACACACACACACACACAACACACACACACACACACACACGCAACTATACACACACACACACACACAACACACCACACACACACACACACACACAACACATACACACACACAACACACACACACACACACACACACACACACACATATCACATCACACACACACTACACACACACACACACACACACACAACACATACACACACATATATACACACACATATCACACACACACACACACACACACACACATATACACACACACAACACACACATAACACATACACACATACACACACATACTATACACACACATAACACACACACACACACACACATACACACACACACACACACAACACACACACACATACACACACAACACACACACACATAACACACACACACACACACACACACACACACACACACACACACACACACAACACACACCACACACACACACCATACACACACACACACACACACACACACACACACACACACACACACACACACACACACACACACACAACACACACACACACACACACACACACACACAACACACACACAGACACACACACACACACACACACACACACACACACACACACACACACACACACACACACACACACACACACACACACACACACACACACACACACACACACATATATATATATATTATGCATTTCACTGCAAATATACACAGTGTAATGTAAAAAAAAATATATATTTATAAACATATAGGAAATGTAATAAAAAAAAAAAAAACAGATTGAAAGTATCTCAATGCTTCTGAAAGACTGTAGCACAGCTGGAGGATAATTCCAGGAGAAAGGCGCTCAGTATGCAGAGGTGGATTTCTGTGGTTCTGGTTAGTCAACGGCCCTTCTCCAGCAGCGGATCTAGTGTTCTCCTGCTCTATTTAGGCTGCTGGTGTCAGAGGAGCGTCCTTGACCGGTTCAGCAGAGACCCAGACACCCGATCGTTCCTATAAATCCCCTCCTTCTGGGGAAATCAAACGATCCGGACGTTTGAACTCAGTGAAATGTGACGCTGTGCTGCAGAAGCACACTAACTGCAGATCTCAGTCCACTATGAGTGCTAAATATAACCGATTCACACATGACAGACTGACAGCATTAGAAGAGCCACAAGACCACATTCAGAGCTAAAGCACAGGCTGTTTATGCATGACTAATTAACTACATAACCTGTCTCACTGTGGTTTGTGATTTACACTGCTATGATGATGATAGTACGGTTGTGCAACATTCAGAACTGAAGAATCGGCTCTCGTTCTATTCATGAGTGTGAACTTGAATTGGCTGCAACATTAAATATTATTAACAGTATTAAATATCAAGGTTTCTTTATCAAGGTTTCTTTATTTGTCACATAAAAAATTATACAGGGTATAATCAGAAGTGAAATGTATGATATCTATCTATCTATCTATCTATCTATCTATCTATCTATCTATCTATCTATCTATCTATCTATCTATCTATCTATCACAATTACTGTAGCTGTAGATGAACTTCAAATAATTTGAATTCTACTTCGATAGTGTCAGCCCAGTGTCGTGAGTGTCATGTGTTCCCGCCTCTTGTGTCCTTATTTGGTGTGTTTCCTGTCCTTGTTAAGTGTGTCCCTGCTGTGTTTGATTATATTTGTGTATTTATAGTCCTGTCTGTTTAGTTAGTGTTGTCTTGTCTCGTTACTCCCGGTGTTTCTGTCTGTGTCAGTCTTGCCTTGTCTTGTCCTGCCTTGTTTATATTAAAGACTGTTATTTTGAGTTGCATCCTCGTCTCCGTGTTCCTCGTTCCTCCCCGTTGTGTGCACCGTGACTGAAGACCAGACCTAAACAGTAAGCGGCGCAGTAATTCACCTAGTTTTGTTTTTTGATAGTTTTTTGTTTGTTTGTGTCTGTTTGTCCCACGGCATGGAAGTTGTTGCTTGTCATCCCATCCTAGCCAGCTGTAATTCGGCGTTGGAGTTTGGCAGAATCGCGCGAGTGCTGCAAGTCCGTTGTCCGCGAATCCCTCAAGCCCGCCCGCCGGCCGCCGCTGACTCATGCCCGCCGGTCACTCCGACGTCAAGCCTGCTTGCTGAGGCTCACTTCAGGTCCCGTGGATCCAGTTCCCCTGTTTCGGCCAGTAGTGCCGTTCCCGGGTCCCGTGGATCCAGTTCCCCTGTTTCGGCCAGTAGTGCCGTTCCCGGGTCCCGTGGATCCAGTTCCCCTGTTTCGGCCAGTAGTGCCGTTCCCGGGTCCCGTGGATCCAGTTCCCCTGTTTCGGCCAGTAGTGCCATTCCCGGGTCCCGTGGATCCAGTTCCCCTGTTTCGGCCAGTAGTGCCGTTCCCGGGTCCCGTGGATCCAGTTCCCCTGTTTCGGCCAGTAGTGCCTTTCCCGGGTCCCGTAGATCCAGTTCCCCTGTTTCGGCCAGTAGTGCCGTTCCCGGGTCCCGTAGATCCAGTTCCCCTGTTTCGGCCAGTAGTGCCGTTCCCGGGTCCCGTGGATCCAGTTCCCCTGTTTCGGCCAGTAGTGCCTTTCCCGGGTCCCGTGGATCCAGTTCCCCTGTTTCGGCCAGTAGTGCCGTTCCCGGTCCCGTGGATCCAGTTCCCCTGTTTCGGCCAGTAGTGCCGTTCCCGGGTCCCGTGGATCCAGTTCCCCTGTTTCGGCCAGTAGTGCCGTTCCCGGGTCCCGTGGATCCAGTTCCCCTGTTTCGGCCAGTAGTGCCGTTCCCGTGTCCCGTGGATCCAGTTCCACTGTTTCGGCCAGTAGTGCCGTTCCCGGGTCCCGTGGATCCAGTTCCCCTGTTTCGGCCAGTAGTGCCGTTCCCGGGTCCCGTAGATCCAGTTCCCCTGTTTCGGCCAGTAGTGCCGTTCCCGAGTCCCGTGGATCCAGTTCCCCTGTTTCGGCCAGTAGTGCCGTTCCCGAGTCCCGTGGATCCAGTTCCCCTGTTTCGGCCAGTAGTGCCGTTCCCGGGTCCCGTGGATCCAGTTCCCCTGTTTCGGCCAGTAGTGCCGTTCCCGGGTCCCGTGGATCCAGTTCCCCTGTTTCGGCCAGTAGTGCCGTTCCCGGGTCCCGTGGATCCAGTTCCCCTGTTTCGGCCAGTAGTGCCGTTCCCGGGTCCCGTGGATCCAGTTCCCCAGTTCCGGCCAGGAGTGCCGTGCCATGTCCCCAGAGACATGTTTATGTCTTGTTAAGTCATCAGGAACAGTTTTAATTTTTCTTATCAAGTCTTGTCTGTCTTGTCCAGGGTGACTCGTTTGGGGAAGGGCGGCTCCACTGGTTGCGGATCTGGAAGCGGTTATTGAGGGACCCTGGTGCCCTTGACTCCTGGTCATGCCCAGAAGAAGCCTCAGCTTCCTAGCCTAGCCCAGAAGGGCTCCCTGTTCCTGAAGACAGCCCCGGAGGGCTCCTGATACCCCTAGCTGCCCCATGTATTTTTTGGGGGGGAGGGGGGGGGTAGTAAAGCTCCAGCTGTAATGGCCGGGCCGAGGGATGAGACCACAGCCACAAGGACCACCTGCCATGAGCCACAGAGCTCCCAGCTCTGCCTTGGCCTCCATCTGTTCCAGTGTAAAACAATTCAATTTGAATTTACTGCTATGAAATACTAATTCAATTCAACACTCAATTCACAAAATATTTTTTTATGTTCTGGATGAAGTCTCTTTGGCTCACCAAGGCTGCATTTATTTGATTAAAAAATACTGTAAAATTGTTAATTATTAGAATTCAAAATTGCCATTTTCTATGTGAATATATGTCAAACTGTAATTTATTTCTGTATTTTCAGCATCATTACTCCAGGCTTCAGTGTCACATGATCTTCAGAAATCATTATAAGATGCTGATTTACTGCTCAAGAAACATTTCTGATTATTATCAATGTTGAAAACAGTCGTGCTGCACATTGTTTTTGTGAAAACCGTCATAAATTTGATTTGTTAGGATTCACAGATGAATGGAAAGCTCAGAAGAACAGCATTTATTCGAAACAGAAAACCTTTGTATCATTATGAATGTCTTTACTGTCACTTTTGATCAGTTAAATGCATCCTTACTGACCCCAAACTCCAGAACGGTATTGTATGATATAAGAGTTTTCTGGACTGATCCTCTGGCAGTCATCAGACAGCGCTGATATTTGCTGACCTAACTTCTCAGTTCAGAAAGAGATGATCTGAAGGTGTGTTTCCCGTTATAACTTCACGCACCACCCGTCTAGCTTGACTTCCCTAAATAGGCACCACTTAATGAAGCCCTGAGGAGCATTTTCAGTGACACGTCTCCGTTAACCAGCCACAAATCAACGTGATATTTATACACACGGGCCTGGAGACGTTTACTGGACATGTGTGGTTAAAATAGCCTTTACAAACTGTGGGAGCCCAGTTTAAGAGCTGGCCCACTATAACAGGACACACGTGAAGAGAGAAGCGAGGAGTGTTACTAATGTCAAGAGTGCGTTTGAAAGCATTAGTTTCCCATCTCCATCTACATACAAACATGTTCACATGCTTCCCAGCGACTAATACACACGATAATCTCACACTAATGTCGAATCCTGTCACCTGGGATGGAGATTGTTTGCTCTCGAGAGGAAACTCTAGCCAGCTTTGCCATGCTGGATGCCCTCGTTTGGGGTTACGGCCAGAAGAAAGGTCAGAGATTGAGCTCGTGAGGGACGGTCTCGTGAGAGAAAACGTGATACTGGGTGGTAAAGGTTTTAGTTATCAGGTTGGATGTTCTCATGGTTATGTTTGGATGCTTCAAAAACTCCTCAGGGATTGATAATAATCTTGTTTAATTGCCTCAAACTGACTATGAAACTATGAATGATGTATTTTCTTTCTTAAGTTGAAGATTTGTAATGAAAGCTATTTAGAGTCAGATGGTGTGTATTTATAATATTAAAGTATCACTGGTATACTATTTTGGATTTGTTAATATTTATTTTCATAAACTCTGTTTTCATTTAAATTTTAGCTAAATATTTGGTAATTTTATTGTGTTTTTGTCATTTTTATTTTTTAAATATAGTATAGTTTTTAGTTTTAGTTGTTTTATTACTTCAACTTAAACCAAATGATAATTAAAAAATGTTGCCTTGACAAATACTTGTCATAATATAAGTTTATTTTTCAAAATATATATCTTATATTATTGAACTTTTTGTTAATATTTTGAATTATACTGTAATTACTGGTCAAAGGCGTGTGCATCCAAGTGCAGTAAGATATTTAATAGACAGAATCAAACAGGCAAAGGTCAGCAGGCAAAAACAGGACTATCAGAGGCAGAACAGAGACGTAAACAATACCAGGCAGAAGTCGGGTCACAGGCACAGAACAAGACTTCGCAGTGTTTGCATGGAAGTGTGCTGCTTATATGTGTGTGTGTGAATGAGGTGCAGGTGTGGTGAGACAATCAGGACAAATGAGTGATTGGTGACAGCTGTGTGATGGGTGTAACGGTGGATGGGAATGTGTGAGTGCAGTGCATGATGGGAGATGCAGTCCATAGGTGATGTGCAGCTGTAGTGTGGTGCAAGAGATGTAGTGAGTGGCAACCAGATTCATGACATATACTTTATTTTAATATTTTATTTTTATTTTAGTAGAAGCTTTAGTGTTTTGTTGATTCATTTTTATATAGTTTTGTAAATTAAGTTCTAGTTATTACATTTTAGTTTATTTGGCTTTAGTTATTTTAGTACTTAAATTAAAAAAAAATTAATAAAATAAGTTTAAGTGCTTTTAGTTTTACTTCAGTTATTGTTTATGTATTTCAAGTAATGAAAATGTTTTCCTATTGTTTTAGATTTAGTTAATGATAATAACTGCATACAAGATTATGTCACTAACAGTTCTTGTCCATTTTCTCAAAAATAGGAAAAAAATATAAAGATATAGTGAAGCCAAAATGTATCTTTTAAAAAATATAATAATTTATGCCATTCTAAAGCTGAATTATTTTGTTCATTGAAACAAAAAAGAAGATATTTTAAAGAACACTGGGAACCAAACAATATTTGTCCCACTGACTTTGGGTAAAAAACACTCAAAATATCTTCTTTCCTGAAAGAATGTTCAGTTTTGGTTGAACCGCATCTTTAAACTGTTTACTTAAAACGTGTGCCAATTTAATGCATGCTAAAAGTTTATTGTACCTTAACATACATGCATTTAAAATCACAATTTGCAACAAAGCCTCTCATAAACGCACATAAAAGCACTTCCAGTCATACACGGCTGCCAACACAAAAACACGCATGCATAAATACGGACTGCTTTCAGCGAGCGCTAGCACACATCTACACAACCACAGGAGCGCAACCACAGCTTCATCCACACACACACACACACACACACACACACACACACACACACACACACACACACACACACACACACACACACACACACACACACACACACACACACACACACACACACACACACACACACACACACACCTCTTCTGGCAAAGCTCCTGCTGAACTCAAGCATCCGGTGGCGTATCCTCTCTGACTCGGTCCCGGGATGCACTGGATGACATTGGATTATTTTCTTCCCACAAACTTCAGCCCGAATGCCAGCGGAGGAGGCCTTTCCTACTGAAATCCAGATGTGCACAAACAACAATGAAAGAAAGTTCATACTCGCGTTCTTAAGTGTCCAAAATTAGCCTGTTATTAACATTTTTCTTTGTTTAGGAATGGGAGAGGACGTGCACAGCTTTCGCTCCGGGCCGCAGTCCAGCGCATACCTCGGAGAGATCGTCTGGAGTTATATAGAGCAGGATGTGGATACCATGAGCCGCGGGACGCCGACGCTGGACAGACATTTTTATTCTCTATACTAAAAGAACTTTTAACTTGAAACAAGTAGAATAGATGAAGGATGGACAGATACACAGACTGAACAACAGAATGACGGACAGATGATGGACAGACAGATGAATGACGACAGACAGATAGAAGGATGGATGGATGGATGGACAGATACAAAGATGGAATGATGGATGGAAGGATGGATGGATACAAAGACAGATGGATGGATGGATGGATGGATGGATCGATGGATGGATGGATACAAAGACAGATGGATGGATGGATGGATGGATGGATGGATGGATGGATACAAAGACAGATGGATGGATGGATGGATGGATGGATGGATGGATACAAAGACAGATGGATGGATGGATGGATGGTTGGTCGGATGGATGGATGGAAAGATAGATGGATGAATGGATACAATGACAGTTTGACGGATGGATGGATGGATGGATGGATGGATAGATAGATAAATGGATGAATGGATACAATGACAGTTGGACGGATGGATGGATGGAGAGATAGATGGATGAATGGATACAATGACAGTTGGATGGATGGATGGATGGATAGATGGACTGATGGATGGATGGATGGATGGAGAGATAGATGGATGAATAGATACAATGACAGATGGATGGATGGATGGATGAATAGATACAATGACAGATGGATGGATGGATGGATGGATAGATGGACTGATGGATGGATGGATGGATGGACGGATGGATGGATGGAGAGATAGATGGATGAATAGATACAATGACAGATGGATGGATGAATGGATGGATGGATGGATGGATAGATGGACTGATGGAGGGATGGATGGATGGATGATGGAAGATGGATGAATGGATACAATGACAGATGGTGGATGGATGGATGGATGGATAGATGACTGATGGATGGATGAATGGATGGACATATGACAGTTGGATGGATGGATGGATGGATGAATGGACTGATGGATGGATGGATGGATGGATGGATGGATGGATGGATGGATGGATGGATGGATGGATAGATGGATGAATGGATGGATAATGGATGAATGGACAGATGGATGGATGGATGGATGGATGGATGGATGGATGAATGGATGACTGGATGATGGATGGACGGACGGACGGACGGATGGATGGATAGACGGATGGATGGATGAATGGATAGATGGATGATGGATGGATGAGATGGATGGATGGATGGATAATGACAGATGGATGGATGGATATATGGACTGATGGATGGATGAGATGATGGATGAATGGATACAAAGACAGTGGATGGATGGATGGATGGATGGATGGAGGATAGGATGGATGGATGGATCGGATGATGGATGGATGGACTGATGGATGGATGGATGGATGGATGGATGGATGGATGGATGATGGATGGCTGGATGATGATGGACGGATGGACGGATGGATGAGATAGACTGGATGGATGGATAATGACAGTTGGATGGATGGATGATGGATGATGGATGGATGGATGGATGATGGATGATGGATGGATGGATGGATGGATGGATGGATGGATGGATGGATGAGATGATGGATGGATAGGACGATGGATGGATGGATGGATGGATACATAATGACAGATAAGATGGTATGGAGGATGGATGGATGATAGATGGAATGGATGATGGATACAAAGACAGATGGATGGATGGATGGATTGAATGGATGACAGATAGATCATGATGGATGGATGGACGGATGGACATGGATGGATGGATGGGATGATGGATGAATGGATGGATGGATGGATGGATGGATGGATGGATGGATGAAGAAGATGGATGGATGGACAGATAATGGAGAGGACAGATACAGAAGATGGAATGGATGGATGATGAGGATGATATAGATAGAGAAGATCTAGTTTAGATATTTCATCATTATTGCACAACATGTGTTTCTGTGAATTGCAGTTCAGTAAATTCCACTTGCTCTCATTTCTGAATTATTCCCAACTCTTGCAATGTCTCTAAACTAAACCTCTGTGTCAGTGTGTTGAAGAAGACGCTCCGGCACTCTTGAATAATCCAGCTGTGAGGATACTGTGTGTCGAGAGCAGGAGGAATGAACTAATATTTCAGATTGGCACACTAATGAGACCCCGGTGATGGAGAGAGACCGATAGAGAGCTCTATTACTCACACTCAAGAGATTATGTAACAGGAGCTGAGAGTTTATCCATCTTTTCTCTCATCTTCAGCTCAAACTCTTTCCTCTTCCAGCCAACTATCAGGTTTATCTCAGACTCTGTTCCAAGTGAATAGCCTCACTGTCTGCTGCCTACAAAGTAAGTTAACTGCTAAGTAAGTTGGTTTTGAGAGAGGTTTTAGTTCCGGTTTTGAAATACAAAAGTGTTTCTTTGTTCCGTTCTTTCTTCTGTTGAACACAAAAGAAGATATTTTGAAGAATGTTGGGAAACAAGCAATTGCCAGCATCCACTGACTTTTCCCCCCTATTATTATTTTATTTTGTTTCCATAATTGATGACAATTTTCATTTTTGGGTTGACTATCTCTTTAAGATCTCTGTTTTATACTTTATGCAATGTATACAATAAATAAAAGACGTTATTGTTATGTTTAAGTTAATATTAAGTGACATTTTAGACGCAATATGGACCGTTTTTCTCTATTTCGCCAATCATTGCACCTCTGATCAACCCCGTGGTGTTTTGTTCCAGAATGATTCAGTTGCACAAATCAACTGAGTGAATGATTCAATAATCCATTTAATAAAGACAGCTGCTAAACGTGAAACTGCATATTTGTATACTACTCGAACTATGTTTAGCATGTTTTTTCATTGAGTCACTTGCTTAATTCCTGAATGAATCAGTTGAACTGGTAAATCAATGATTCACTTATTAAGAGTGATTTGCTGCCACCTACTGGCAGTTTTAGTTTCATATTTAAAGTATAATTTCATAGTCCTATATACAATCTATTTTATATGTAAAACATTAATCTCGTAACATTTTTATGCAATTGCAACTGTGTTGTAAATGCATTCGTGGCATCTCTGAGCTGCATTAAACTATCTGCATAAATACATCTATGATCTAAATGCCACTTCAGATGCATCTTCTGCGTGAAAGAAAGGATGAAACGCATTTGTCCGTGTTTCACTCCGTCTCGAATCGAAACAGTATCTCTTCCTCGGCTCGTAATGAATTCAACTCGTTTTTTTTGGTCTCATGCAAGACTGTACGACGTTCACCTTACATGATTTGACAGATTTTTACGTAGAGAGGGAGACAGCTCACCGTATTAAAAGCAATGATCGTTCATGTTTTCATAACCGCTGGCCAAATTCAATAACTAAAATTAAAACATCTTCGAGAGCAAAGGGGTGTTTTAGGGGCCCTGCATATTCTTGCGTATAGGGAGGATCGGCTCGGCCTGAAGTGTACTTGCAATAGTTCCACTAAGTATGTACACATACATACTGATAAAATGTGTAAGTCGCTTTGGATAAAAGCGTCTGCTAAATGCATAAATGTAAATGTAAGTATGTCTTTAATTGGACTTCAGCACTACTTCTGCACAATTAAAGTGCATTAAGTAGTTTAGTATGCTAAAAGTACAATTGCAGAGCACTTTATTCAGCACATAATGAAAATGTATTTGTAGTATACTTTGCATGAAATACATTTAAGTATATTTGTTTTTCACTGGGTTGTCAATGGATTCTTTTGCAGTTTGGCTTCACTGAAATCCTCTTTTTGGTGTTATGGAGCCATGTTAAGACCTGTCTGTAGTTCTGGTGAACCCCGTCCTGATCCTGTATCTGACTAAACAACACTCCTGAAGTGTGCCAAACTGAAGAACCCTTGCCAGCACCTTTGTTCAGGCACAAAAACCCAGACGAGCTTTTTTATCATCACCTCACATTATCAGCTGATCGAATCCTCCTCGCCCAAACAATGTCTGTCTGGTGCACAAAAGACTGGCCTGTCTGCTTCTCTTTCAGAGAATCTCTCCTTTGTCCAAATCTGTTTTGGTCCTCTGAGTTGTTTTTGTTCTCTCCAGTTTTTCGGCGGATTTGATGGCGTTCCAGCGTCTGAGAGCCATCGTTCACATGAGCGCCTAGTTTCTCGTGTCACGAGGACAAAAAAAGCAACACTCATTTTCATTTCACAGACTCTATTCGCAGCGCGGGAGTGAGAAAGAGAGACTGTACTTTGTGATGATTTCATCCGTCATGTGAATCGCGGCCCACAGAGATTCCTGCAGGCCTCTTTTTGACATCAGGGCTAAAAATAGAGCGGTTTGGTGGCAGGGCGAGAGACATTCATCATGCAAAGGAAGAAGAAGAAGAAGAAAATGTGTGTCTGGTAACATACGAATCTCTAGGGCAGGAGAAAAGTGCAGTTCAGTGGTAGAAATGTGTTTGCATACTTACTATAGGACACTAAATCAAGAAAACTCTGCATTATTTGTGCCAGCTTTAATTTTTGTCTTATTTCAGCAATTTTTCTGAAGAAAAAACTTAAGTAGATTAGATTTAAGTTTATGCTTCAAGTACATTATTTGATTAGATATGCAATAACTGATAATACTATTATAAATAGCGTTTATATGTTCATTTGCAAAAACAGATAACTCCATTATTTCATTAATTCAAGTTTTTTCTTTGTGCATTCTATTTAATTTCAATCAAACTGCAGTTGGGTTATTTTGATTAGGTACAAAATTACTTAAAATACTAGCT
Source organism: Schizopygopsis pylzovi (assembly GCA_027422435.1). Taxonomy (NCBI): domain Eukaryota; kingdom Metazoa; phylum Chordata; class Actinopteri; order Cypriniformes; family Cyprinidae; genus Schizopygopsis; species Schizopygopsis pylzovi. Next base: position 26,643,318 of record CM049835.1, on the reverse strand, counting down.
AACTAACACAATAAAACACAAATAAAAACATGATAGCATAATAAAAATGTGATTTTTGAAAAAAAACTAAAACGGAGTTATCTATTTTTGCAAATAAACTCTTAATTTATATATATTTAGTTATATATATAAAATGCTACATACTAATTACATAAGTGCATCATGATAATTGGTGGGTTTTCACTACAAAACAACAAAGAAAAGCTGCAAATATTGCCATCGATTTTTAGAGAAGATGCATAAAATTCAATAATTATTAGGCTGCAAGAACCAGGAAAAGTTCCTGGAAATCCAAATAGGAGCACTGAAGAAGCATGGAGTAATGCACAAGCACAAAACAGACATATTAAAGTCTAAACAGAACTTAAAATTAAGTTGGGTCACAATGCAAAACACAGGTAGAGTTGTTTATGTTGCAGAAAAACGTATGTGTACTCTAAGAATATAGAATAGAATTGCTGTGCATCTCAAGTGTGTTTCACGACATTAGTTTTGCTGTGTTTTATCTTACTTTGTTTCTCGTGTATTTGAAAACTGATGGATGTGTGAACCTAAAGACGATTACTGAAAATAATAAAAGCATGTCTGGTATTACATAAGTGTGGGATCAGTGCAAAAACATACGTGTCATTGATTTGGTTCAAATTTAATAAGCAGATCAGAAGTAAAAAAATAAGTCTTTTTTAATAAAAAAAGATCTGAATTGTGAAATATACACATGCAATTCTGAATAGAATATATAAGTATATGTAGCCTATAAGAGTTTATATCTTGCTTTTCTGACTTTTTCTTTTCTCAGAATTGCAAGAAAAAAGTCTTTATTTTTCATAAAATAAATAAATATATGAATACAGTAAAAAAAGTAAACAAAGATATTATATTTTCCATAAAATATAAAACAGAAGCACTGCTTTGTCTCCACATAAAAGCATGAGTTTTTATTTCGTTTGCTCTTTGTAGTTTCTCTTCATGTCTGCTGCTTTCATGATACCTTATTGACATCTTATTCTCTCTCTCGCAGCTCTCAGAGGACAGAAAGATTACAGAAGGTTGTGAAGCAAACCAGGTCATAACAGGCCGGGAACAAGAATGAAGGAGAAAAAAAGCCAAAGACATTCAATTTTGGTTGGATCACAAGGTTTCCGAGACAGTCTTCAGGTCAGATGTTCCTTCTGAGAGGCTGAAAAAGTCTTTAAGAAGGTGATTTCGTTACCGTTTTACACTCGTTTATTTCACTCTTTTGCCTCATAGAGTTGCTAACAGCCTTTCTGCATTGATTTTTGAGTGGACTTTCTTCACTCGGCTGTGATGTGTATCCTCCCTTTGTGTCTCAGCGTTCGATTTGCCCGGCAGGTCTGTGAAATCATCTTTATATATATTTTAACATCTGTGAGAAACTGCTCTCATGTCGGCTCAAGTGATGGTGCAACAACCGTGCAACAGCCGATCTGCGTTCCCTCCCGCCGCCATCTTTAATCTCATATGGATGGGAAGGTTAATGGGACACGGCTCGCTCATTATTAAGACTCATCTACACACTAACAGGGGTGCTGCCGTGCTCTTCAAGGTCGACTCGTCTCGTTACTTTGAAATTAGATGTGCAGCTGTTTTTTCTCATGCATTTTATGTCGCAGAATCTTGCAATTCTGAGTTTATCTCACAATTCTGAGTTTATATCTCACAATTCTGAGTTTATATCTCACATTTCTGAGTTTATATCTCACAATTCTGAGTTTAAAATCCTGCAATTCTGAGTTTATATCTCACAATTCTGAGTTTATCTTGCAATTCTGAGTTTATTTTGCAATTCTGAGTTTATCTCACAATTCTGAGTTTATTTTGCAATACTGATTTTATCTCCCAATTCTGAGTTTATCTCCCAATTCTGATTTTATCTCCCAATTCTGAGTTTATCTCCCAATTCTGATTTATCTCCCAATTCTGAGTTTATCTCCCAATTCTGAGTTTATCTCCCAATTCTGATTTTATCTCCCAATTCTGAGTTTATCTCCCAATTCTGATTTTATCTCCCAATTCTGAGTTTATCTCCCAATTCTGAGTTTATCTCCCAATTCTGATTTTATCTCCCAATTCTGAATTTATATCACAATTCTGATTTTATCTCCCAATTCTGAATTTATCTCACAATTCTGAGTTTATATCTCCCAATTCTGAGTTTATCTCCCAATTCTGATTTATCTCCCAATTCTGAGTTTATCTCCCAATTCTGAGTTTATATCCCAATTCTGATTGTATCTCCCAATTCTGGGTTTATCTCCCAATTCTGGGTTTATCTCGCAATTCTGGGTTTATCTCCCAATTCTGAGTTTATCTCCCAATTCTGATTTTATCTCCCAATTCTGGGTTTATCTCCCAATTCTGATTTTATCTCCCAATTCTGAGTTTATCTCCCAATTCTGAGTTTATCTCCCAATTCTGAGTTTATATCTCGCAATTCTGAGTTTATCTCCCAATTCTGAGTTTATATCTCCCAATTCTGAGTTTATATCTCCCAATTCTGAGTTTATATCTCCCAATTCTGAGTTTATCTCCAATTCTGATTGTATCTCACAATTCTGGGGTTATCTCCCAATTCTGGGTTTATCTCCCAATTCTGGGTTTATCTCCCAATTCTGAGTTTATCTCCCAATTCTGAGTTTATCTCCCAATTCTGAGTTTATCTCCCAATTCTGAGTTTATCTCCCAATTCTGAGTTTATATCTCGCAATTCTGAGTTTATCTCACAATTCTGAGTTTATATCTCCCAATTCTGAGTTTATATCTCCAATTCTGAGTTTATATCTCCCAATTCTGAGTTTATATCTTTCAATTCTGATTGTGATCTCACAAATTCTGGTTATTCCAATTACTGGGTTTATCTCAATTCTGGTTTATCTCCCAATTCAGCAGTATCTCCCAATTCTGAGTTTATCTCCCAATTCTGAGTTTATCTCCCAATTCTGAGTTTATATCTCTCAATTCAGACTTTGTCTCACAATTATTATTTTTCTTCTCTGAATTCCGAGAGAAAAGTCTGAATTGTGAGCTATAAATTCAGTCTTGCAAGAACAAAGTCATTTGTGAGAAAAAAGTTGCAATTACTTTTATTTTTGTATGCCACAGCAGAAACAAGCTTCTGAATATTTGATAGTGAACGTTACATTTGTAGCCCACATTTTGTGGTCATTGAAACATTGTTTCATGACACTGAAAAATATGCCTTATATATTATATAACATTATAATTCAACACAGAGGGAATTCAACTTTGTTTAGACTTAATTGGGGCTCAGATCCTCTGTAATTGTCACTGCTCTGACATGTTTCAGTATTAATAGGGTTAAAAGGCAAAGATTTCTCAAGACTGAATGACAAGCACAGAGTTAATACACTAACCATTCATAACATAGTTTATGACAAAACCCGATACGTATCCAGTGTTTTCTTTACTCTGACCCTCAAAACACACACACACACACACACACACACACACACACACACACACACACAGAGAGTGGACTTTGTGTTCCTGACAGTTTTTACTCACATGGCCTGAAGGCATCTTTGTTAAGCAGAGGTCAATGTTCAGCGACGGTGACGCTGCTCTCCAGATGTGATGGGTGTGCTTGTGTTTATTTTCGTACCCACAGATTGGCAGGGCCAAAGGTCAAGTGACTGTGAGATAAGCCCTGCCCAATGAGGAGAGAGGGGCGGGGCCAGCCACGTCTCACTGGTTAATGACTACCATGTGCTTTATCATCCTGGTTAATTCATAACATTTTGAGTTTGGGGAGGACATGAAGATATATTTAGATCTCATGAAAACATTTCCAGGCCTATATCAGCTAAAAACAATGTTTAATGGAAAATATAATATATATTTTTAAATGTATTGTTTTTATGTTTTTATAGCATTGTATAAATTAAATTGTATATTATAAATGTTTATATATATTTACATATTTATATATATATTATATTTATTTATGTATTTATATACCTATTTATATATTTATAAATTATTTATATATTTATACATTGTTCCTATGTTTTTTTAAATATATTTAGATTTTATGAAAAGACAATTTATTGTTTTACTTGTTTTCATTTTTTTATGTATTTATATACTTATTTGTATATTGAGAATTTTATTTTTCTTATGTTTTTGCAATAAAGGTATTTTAATTTATATTTTATGAATGAATGAATGATGCATTTATATAGCGCTTTACGGCACACATTATATATATTTTTTTTAATGTTTTTAAAATATATATTTATATTTTATGAGAAATAAAAATCATATATATTACATACAATATATATATATATATTTATTTATTTTAGTGCTGGGCGATGATTAATCACATCCAAAATCAAAGTTTTTGTTTATATAATATTTGTGTGTGTACTGTGTATATTTATTATGTATATATATAAAGACACACATACAGTATACATTTTGAGAATATTTACATGTATATATTTATATTCATATACTTTATATGATATAAAATATATTTAATATTTAAACATAACATATTTTTCTTAAATATATACATACATTATGTGTATTTATATATAGATAATAGTACACACACATGTATTACGTAAATTAAAAACTTAGATATTGGATAAGATTAATCACGATTACTCGTTGCACAGCACTAATTTATTTATATATTATGAAAAATGCAATTTCTTATTTTTTCTTATGTTATTTATATATTTATATATATATATATATTTATTTATTTATATGTTAGAAAAATATAATTTAGAGAAAATAAATCATTATTTAAGTGGATTTTAACATTAACTCTTTGGCATTATATGATTAATATTTTGCGTTCAGATGGTTGAGTAATTCTCATTATTCTCATTATTCTCAATAGTGATTCTTATTCGATTTTCGTTCTCTCCGTTCCAGCCTGAAACTCCCAAAACTATTGTACTTGAATTAATTACTGTTAAGTACAAAAACAGTGGCTTTGGCCACCAGTGCACTTAGCAACTGTTGCAGACAAAACTCAAACAAAGCAATAAAAACACACACACAGACGATGACGGCTGACCAATGGGAGTTTCTGCGAGATGGACCTTGCCAAGGCCGAACATTACCCGTGCTTTACCACAGCCACACACCCGCCGCAGGCCAGCCAAAGTGCAAAGCTCTGTGTTGTGCAACTCTTGTCAAACAGAGCCCACGGAAAGGCCTGCTACACATTAACAAATGAGGTCAGAGCAAACTCTTACTCCCTCTTTTCTTTCCGCTCCTTCTTCTTTCATGACTTTGGCCCATGCTGGGTGGATGCCAGCTAACAGGGAACATTTGCACAACTTTCACTAACCTTTCAAAAAATTATATAAATGTTAGGACAACATGTTCTTAAAGTAATGTTTATGGAATGTTCTTATGGCATTAATATTTGATATACATTCTCATAATATTGACAGAAAACATTCTTAGATTTAAAATATAGATATATTTTGGGTGCAAAAAAAGTTAGTACAACATTGAATTAATGAATGAATGATGCATTTATATACTATATAAGAAATAAGTAAGAATATAAATATTCTTACTTATACAGTGTAAGAAATGTTTGCATAATCTTTAAATAGTTATAATTTTAACGAATATTTAAAATAAACTTTAAAATAAGATTTTATTTTGAGTGAAAAAGTTTGTAGAATGTTGCAAGAAATGTTTTGTAACTTCTAAAACAATTTTAGAATTTTGACATTTTTTGAGTTTTGAGACTTTTGTTTTGGTAACGTTAAATAGTAACGTTAGTAACGTTCCAATTGTAATAAAACGTGACATTTTAATGCTCTTAGAGTATTAAAAATTAACAAATAACTTTATATAATAAAAATAAAATTAGTACAACATTGCAAGAAATGTTTGCATAATCTTTAAATAGAGTTATAATTTTAACGTTCTTCGAATATTACAAATAAACTTTAAAATAAGATTTTATTTGGGGTGAAAAAGTTTGTAGAATGTTGCAAGGAATGTTTTGTAACTTCTAAAACTATTTTAGAATTTTGACATTTTTAGAGTTTTGAGACTTTTGTTTTGGTAACGTTAAATAGTAACGTTAGTAACGTTCCAATTGTAATAAAACATGACATTTTAATGCTCTTAGAATATTAAAAATAAACAAATAACTTTATATAATGAAAATAAAGTTAGTAAAACATTGCAAGAAATGTTTGCATAATCTTTAAATAGAGTTATAATTTTAACGTTCTTCGAAAATTAAAAATAAACTTTAAAATAAGATTTTATTTTGGGTGAAAAAGTTTGTAGAATGTTGCAAGGAATGTTTTGTAACTTCTAAAACATTTTTAGAATTTTGACATTTTTTGAGTTTTGAGACTTTTGTTTTGGTAACGTTAAATAGTAACATTAGTAAGTTCCAATTGTAATAAAACGTGACATTTTAATGCTCTTAGAATATTAAAATAAACAAATAACTTTATATAATTAAAATAAAATTACGTTTAAATCATGTTTTAATCACGACAAGAAAACTGGACGATTTAATGATCTTAGAATATTAAAAATAAGAGTTCAAATAATGTCATATTTTGGGTGAAAATAAAGTCAGTATATGTTGTAAGGAAAGTTTTTGTAAGTTTTAAAATAACATTCCATTTACGATAAGAAAACAACATTTTAAGAATATTAAACAAGTGTTCAAATATCATATTTGGAGTGAAAAAGTTAAAAGTTAGTTAAAAGTGAGAGTTTTTAGTAATTTTTAAGTAATCACAATAAAAACTGGACTTTTAAGTAAAAAAAAAACTCGTATTTAACTGCAATGTTTTTGAGTGAAAAAGTTAGTAGAATGTTGTAAGAAAGTTAAAAAAAACTTTTATCACAATAATAAATATATATATATGGATATTTTAAACTTTTTAGTAACACTTAAAAACAACGTTTTTATAACCTAAATTTGTCGCCTGTGATATTTCACTGCAAAGTTTTCACAGAAAACAACCCCTCTAAATCACGTACAGGACGTCCAATGCCATCTGCACCAAAACACAGCCGTCTCCTTGAAAGGCATCTCAACTAAAAGGAAGGATATGAGAGATCCACATCAAAGAGCCAATCTCTGAGATCTGGCCTCCTGTAATGGGACACCGTGTTCAAAGTTACCACACGGCTCAGGAGAATGAGGCCAGAGTTGAAAACGCTCTGGAATAATATTTCAGCCCCCCCCCCCCTCCCCAAACTGGCCTCTTTATACACAGCGCTCAGAGGAAAACTGTCATTTCACTGCCGAATAATTAAGGGAGGGTTTCGTTATAAAAGACGCCAGGCTAAAATCACATGGGAAAGATTTCACACGATCTCTCTGAACTTGGCGTAAAAAAAGTTTGGGTTTGTAAAAGGCGAGTCAGCCTACAGACGAAACTACATAAAGCATATCTTAAGAGCCGAAGTCTTTGATTAATTATGCTACTAGAATTATTGGAGGCCCATTTCATGTTTCAGCTCAGTCTGGGCGTTTGATTGGTTATTCTCAAATCAAGCCTAAAATATCACCATCCAAAAACTCTCAGTAACCCACAAACTTCAATAATGTTAATTAGTTCAGTCCATCTCTAAGGGTTTCAGACTGGCTTTCACAAAAACAAAAACAAGATATTTAGCTATTTCACCAAATTTTTTAAATCTAACATTTTCTAAACTAAAGAACAATAATTATAAACCAAAAACTCGATTTTGATTTTCGCATTGCAAAATATAACGTTCATTGGTTCCATTAATGTGTAGCTATTTTCACGAAAACATTTTCAGTGATTTTTCAATCGTTAAGACTCATATAGCACGGATTTTATGTAAAGTTAAACGTTATTGTTATTCATTGTTAATGTAACATTTTTTTCTGAAACATTGTAGTTGGATGTTACTTGTTTCGGAACGTTAAGAGAACATTCAAAAATACGTTCCCATAATGTTCATATAATTACAAAATGTATTCTTAATGTTACTGCTTACATTGCATAAACAAGCGTTTAATGTGAACGTTAGTTTCAAAACATTCACAGAACATTCCAAAGTAACGTTTAAAAGTAACGTTCATTTCAGTTGGACGTTATATAATGTTTTCTAAATGTTACTACTTGTTTGAAAACGTTAGAGAACATTCAAAAGTAACATTACCATAATGTTTGAAAATTGTTAAAATTGAACATTCCTTTAATGTTTTTGCTGACGTTAGCATAAAAACTTAAAATAAAAAAAATTATAAAAAACAGAATCAGAAATATTGTTTCCATAACTTAATGGTAATGTTATTAAAACGTTATTAGAACATATTTTTGTTAACTGTAATCATAAATAACAGCAAGTCGACAGTTTTAAGTACAAAATCAAAATATTTTAAGCACATAACATCATACAAATTTTAAATAAAAAAAATATTAAAAAACTAATATTATGTGGTCTTCAATTATATTCTCAAAACGTTATTTATACAACTTTCGTGAAACATTTTTCTGATAATTTTCGTTCAACATTCTCTAATGTTTTCTAAATGTTACGACTTGTTTCGAAACTTTGAGAAAACGTTTAAAAGTAACGTTCCATAACGTTTTTAAAATGTAACGTTCCCTTTGAAGAAATAAAAACATTTTTAGAACACTTTAAAAACATTCAAAAATAACATTTTAAGAACTTATCAGGAACGTTATCAAAACCTTATTAGAATGTGTTTTTGTTAATGGGAATATAAATAACAGTAAGTCGACAGTAAGTGTAAGTTAGTGTAGGCATTAAACTAGGTTAAAAAAGGTTACACAGGTTCATAGAGGACAAATATTTCCATGTCCAAAAACTGTCATACAAATTTGAAGCTTGGGAGTACAGACTTACGAAGACCCTTGACATATTATTGTTGAAGTTAAAAATTTATTTTTTTAAATTTTGAACCAAAAAAGTTATAGAGGTTTAAGTTTATGATTTAAAAAAATTTTTAATATATATTTTATAAAATATGTTGAACACAAAAAATGCTAAAAAAATCAAAGCCATAAATCTAAACAAGTTGTGTTCCAAATTTGAGGTTGATATCTCAAAAAATCAGTATATTGTTAAAAATCAATTTCTCGAATGGGTTTTTACGTTCAAAGACTGACTCTTCACTGTATTCCTGTGAGATAGTGTTAATCTGGAACCAAGCGTCTTAGTCTAAACAAACCAACCCAACCCTAAACAAGTTATGTTTATTATTATAAACAAGTACTGCGAGGTGAACGCACTCCAAACTCAAAATACTAATGTTATGGATTTTAAGGCAGATTTATTCTGCTTCTATATTCAGTACATTGTCCGCACTGATTTAATAACTCGATTTCTGTTTCTCACACATACACCTTTGTGACCCTGGAGCACAAAACCAGTCATAAGTGACATTTTTTCGAAATTGAGATTTATGCATCATCTGCAAGCTGAATAAATAATCTTTCCATTGATGTGTGGTTTGTTATGATCGGACAACATTTGAAAATCTGGAATCTGAGGAGTGCAACAAAAAATCTAAATATTGAGAAAATCATCTTTAAAGTTGTTCAAATGAAGTTCTTAGCAATGCATATTACTAATAAAAAATTAAGTTTTGATATATTTACGATACTAAATATCTTCATGGAACATGATCTTAATATCCTAATGATTTTTGGCATGAAAGCAAAATGTATAATTTTGAGCCATACAATGTATAGTCGGCTATTGCTACAAATATACCCCAGAGACTTAACACTGGTTTTGTGCTCCAGGGTCACATTTATCCTCAGCAGCAGTGAACATGAGCATGTGACGTGGCTGTTTGCTCTCCCTGCAGGTAACCAGGCAACAAATGCCCCCCCTTCATGACACGTCCCAGGTTCAGAGCGTGTGTGATCGCTATATTTGGTGCGACATATTCCTCCAGATAAAGGCCTGCAGTCACCAGTTCCTTTCTTGGTGTTGCAGAGCGTGTGATTGATGGCCGTGAAGGTTCGCCTGTATTCTGTCTAATTATAGTGAGAGCAACTGCTGGAAATATCCGCCTGCATTCTCCGCCTTCTGTTTTTTGTCAGCGCAGGGGCCCGGGAATGTGATCTGGGGTGTTTGGCTTTATGCTTTCCTCTTCTGTGCATGTTTAACACACCAGGAGCCCTCGGGCCAAATGACCAAAACTGCTGACGTGGCAAACAATCGACTTCACTCTGTAGACACTGTGAGAGCTTTCTCTTGTTGAAGGATTACATTGAATTCTTTAGTAAATAGTTCTAAGCCATGAACTACTAAACCAACCAGTTTAGTGTTGAATCACAACATTATATGCAAATTAAGACTGCAAATCATAAAAAAACAAAGGTGTTTTGACTTCTATGAAAGGATTCATTCCACGAAGCACTGAAAATGATGTAACCGAATCAGAAATAATGGCACAACCCAACAAGAAATGTTCTTTCTTTAACGTTAACAGAACGCAATTTATGCTATTATTCATACATTCTTTATTAACCATTTGTCTAATGTTTTTTTAAATGTTACTACTGTCAAAAGTATTGTTTCCGTAATGTTTGTAAAATGAAAAAAGTTCACATAAACAAGATTTTTTTTAAATAACATTCTCAAAACGTTTATTAATTGCTCATACTGACAAAAAAAATGTATAGCCTGATATGTTTATAGTAAAAAAAATACTATACTTAACTTAAAATACAAGTCGCTTTGGATAAAAGCGTCCGCTAAATGCATAAATGTAAAAATGCTATTTTTAAAAGTATTTTTTTTAAATGCAAGTTCCCTTAATATTTTAGTAACGTTAATATAAACAAGAAAAACTTTTAGTAACATTCTAAAAATATTATTTATACATTGTAAATAGTTTAATTCCTGAAATATCTTAGTTGGATGTTTTGGTTACACTTTATTTTAAGGTGCCCTTATTACAGTGTAATTATACATTTAAGAATTGAGTAATAAACTACATGTACTTGCTCTATGGTTATGGTCAGGGTTTGTCTTAGAGTTACTTGCATGTAGTTATGCATAATTTATTGTTATTATAATAGCATCAGTAACAAGGGCACCGTAAACATGTTTTTTAAACCTTACAACTGTTTCAAAATGTTAAGAGAACATTCAAAACTAACGTTACAAATATATTTTTATGTGAGCTTTAGTAAAAACATTGTAAGTAAAACAATTTTTTTTAAAGAAAATTATCAAAATGTTCTTAGAACATAATTTTTGTAGCCAGGAAAATAACTTTATCAATGGTTTTAAGTATACAAACTAAATATTTTAGTTGTAGTTATATAACAAAAGGTCTTTCTTAAAAGGTTTATATGTTACGCTTGTACAAATAAAGCTTCTTTATTGGCGTCAATGGTTTCACGAAGAACCTAAAACCACAAAAAGTTGAAAAAAGCTTGTTAGATTATAAAGAAAATATATTTTATGAACTGGTGCATGAAAGGTTCTTTGGGGAACCAAAATGGTTTATTAATGGCATCACTCAATACAGAGTATATTGTTAAAAATCAATTTCTCAAATGAGTTTTTACGTTCAAAGACTGACTCTTCGCTGTATTCCTGTGAGATAGTGTTAATCTGGAACCAAGCGTCTTAGTCTAAACAAACCAACCCAACCCTAAACAAGTACTATACAATGATAATTATTATTATTATAAACAAGTACTGCGAGGTGAACGCGCTCCAAACTCTCTGTTGTGAGGTTTGAGTAGCTCTGAATATGCAGCTTTGCAAAGTTTGGAAATGATTAAATATTCATCAAATCAATTATACGTAAGATTAAAAATTATATTGCATTGACCGTCTAAGATTGATGTTACAATCACTTGACGATATACAACTAAATCCAGCTTTTGTTTTGAAAATGCACCCATGCACATCCCAACCTGAATTTCAAGTGGCTTAGTGTTTGTGTTGTTACCTTTTATGTCAATGCAAACTCACACATTGTAAAACACATCATAAGACGAGCTTGTAAACAACAGCCTACAGTAGGCCAGCGATTTGGCCACAAATGCATTGAATAGATTTTTGGATGCATGTAAGATTTTAAGTAAAACAGAGTGCATATAAAAAAAATGATCTTATATAAGATGACAACTAAAATCTCGGCTGAAAACATCCATCTGACGCTAACCATTGAGGGAGGGTGGGACAGCTGCGCAAACAAAAGACTGAAAGAGCTGCAGTGTAACTGGAGTAGAGCGATTCATCTCTGACGAGAGTCTTTTCCCCCTCGGGGTGTTGAGTTTCGACGAATGCTGAAAAGACGTGCCGGCATGACTGGAATTCTCCAGGCGACCGCAGCTCATGCCGTCTGAATCATCCGATCAATATTTGCTTTTGATTTGGATACAAAGGCCTGCTTGTTGCCAGCGTGTTATGATGACGTATTGTGCAATGCATGCTTGTCAATGCATTTTAAATGGCTAAAAAAAAACATGCACCAAAAAAACTTTCAATTTGAAGATATCTATGCATGCTTGTCAATGCATTTTAATTGGCTAAAACCAAACATGCATGAAAAAAATACATTTGTAGATATGTATGCATGCTTGTCAATGCATTTTAATTGGCTAAAACCAAACATGCACCAAAAAAACTTTCACTTTGAAGATATCAATGCATGCTTGTCAATGCATTTTAATTAGCTAAAACTAAACATGCACCAAAAAACTTTCACTTTGAAGATATCTATGCATGCTTGTCAATGCATTTTAATTAGCTAAAACTAAACATGCACCAAAAAACTTTCACTTTGAAGATATCAATGCATGCTTGTCAATGCATTTTAATTAGCTAAAACTAAACATGCACCAAAAAAACTTTCACTTTGAAGATATCTATGCATGCTTGTCAGTGCATTTTAATTGGCAAAAAAAAACATGCACCAAAAAATATTTCAATTTGAAGATATCAATGCATGCTTGCCAATGCATTTTAATTGGCTAAAACCAAACATGCACCAAAACAACTTTCAATTTGAAGATATCAATGCATGCTTGCCAATGCATTTTAATTTGCTAAAACCAAACATGCACCAAAACAACTGTTCAATTTAAAGATATTCAATGGCTAAATATGATAAAGCAATCAAAATATTCCAGTTAGAAGCCAAACCGGTTTTCCGGCGGTGGTGAAAGGGTTAACTGGAATACATGTGACCTGTGTAAGAACAGATCTCCATTCATTTGAGTGCTGTGTGAGAACAGTGAAGAGGGAGGCGGGCGACCGAGCGTGACTCAGGAATTCCAGCACAGCGACCACGTGATACGCCACATTTTATTAAGCATATGCTACAGCGCACCTCAGATAATAGAGCTCGACGTTTAAAGCCTGCACCATAATTAATGCATTTGAACAGTTCAATTTGATTAAATCTAACAAAAGCCGATTAGTGCAAGACTGGAGAACAACAAGCTCGAGTGTTTCCATTAGTTAATGCATTAACTCACAATAAAATATTTATGCATGTTTTTAAATGTTCAACCAGTTCATAAAAATATGTAAATAATAGTAACTTAATCTGTTGAACGAATAGTTAAATGTACAATAATTAATGAAATTGAACAGTTCAGTTCTCATTAAATCAAACAAAAGCTGATTAGTGCAAGACTAAGATATAACGAGCTCATTAACATTAGTTAACTGTGTTAGTATACCACTAAAGCATGTATTAACCTTAGTTCATGCACATTTCAATTACTAATACATTATTCAATTAAACAGCTTTCTGTTAATATTATTTAAAGGACTAAAAATGTAATACTGTAACATTTTAAATCACTAGACCATTTTGTAAAGTTGAAACAAATTATGCACAAGTCATGCTTAAAATTACTTGTTTCTATAAATGCATTAACAAAAAATTAGCTTTGTTAATAAAAATACATTTAGCAGTTCATAAATAACATGTAAATAATATTTGCAAATCCAACTTAATGTGTTGAATTTATTAGTAAATGTTGGAATTTAAATTAAACTACTATTAATACATGCTTTAGATGTATTTTGTTGTTAGTTTATGTTAACTAAGTTATCAATAAATGTATTTTTGAAGCTCAAACTAGCCTTTTCAGATACTAAACTGCCCCATCTGTGCCTGGAGAGCATGTCATCCAAACGCAGCCGTAATGTTTAACACCGCAGGTCTTTATCATCCAAAAAAGGCCAAAGGAAAGATTGTTTACGAGCTGCTCAACGCACAGCATGCGAGTAAAAATAGACGTGGAGTGTCGTCTTGCACGCAGCGTTAGGTTACTCCACATGGAGGCCGAAAACAATGCAATACAAGTCAGTTAGAGGAGAAAAAAACACCAAATTCAAGCATTCTTGGGTTACTTTAGCTGTGCAAACAGTCATGATATCAGTTACCGTTATTGAGGCGATGAACTCCCAGCATGCACCAGGACAAAATCTCCCGAGCTGCCGCTTGTGTTTTTTTAGTTCCCTATTCGCACTCATTGAGGTCGTTGCATCATCGCATGATTCAGCGAGGGCAGATAATAAGCCAACCACAGACACGTCAGATTGTTATTACAAGGTCAGAAATTGTATTTGGCAATTTTTAAACAAGTGCATACAATACAGCTAAAAGCGTTTCAGTTCTTGCCAAGTGCTTAAAGAGTATTAGTCACATTCTGTGTTTAAACATGGACTGCCACCAGGTCTACTAGTACAGGGGGGGTTGTTATAGCGCGTACATACCGGAAATAATATAGAAACACAATGTATTCAAAAAGGGAAAATCAAAAGAAATTATACAGCCATGTTTACCAAGTGTACAGTTCCCTTAAGTGCAAAATATGTACATGTCCGGTTAGTTCACGTTTGGATGGTATGCAATACGATTGGTGGCCCAGGTTAAAAAACAAAATACACTTCTATAATGTACTTAAAGTGCTCTATTTTCACTCACATATTTTGTACTTAACACACTAAAAGTGATTACTTAGTACTTCTTAAGATCAACTAAGTGTACTCAACTGTGCTGTTTTGAGACATGATGAATATGAAGCCTTTAACATACTATCTCTGTATTTAAAAACTGTATTTAGTCACCACTTATAGTACACTTGAGAGTACTAGTGAATGAAAGATGGGTTCAAGTGGTGATTAAATACATTTTTTAAAAACAGAGATAGTATGTTAAAATACATTTTTTGTTAATGTCCCAAAATAGCACAGTTAAGTACACTTAGTTGATCTTAAGTACTAAATAATAATTTTTAGTATATTAAGTACAAATAGTGCACGAGAATAGAACACTATAGTGCTGTAACATATGATTAATCATGATTAATCGCATCCAAAATAAACATAATATATGTGTACTGTGTATATTTATTATGCATATATAAATACACACACACAGTATATATTTTGAAAATATTTAACATTTTTCTTAAATATTTAAATGCATGTGTTTGTATTTATATATACACATAATAAATATACACCGTAAATATATATTATGTAAACAAAAACCTTCATTTTGGATGCGATTAATCGCGATTAATCGTTTGACAAGTACATCATGGAAGAGTACTTTTTTATTTAAACCTAGGGGATATTTTGCGCAAAGAAAAAATCAAGGGTCCCGCTCCTTTTTAACCTTTACGTCCCCAGCCAAAATGGTGGCTATTTCGCCCTGCATGAACGCCCAGGGTACGTTGGATCCAATAAGCGGGCATTTCTCGCCACTCGGGCAGTAAACCTCTCCAGTCGCCCCCTGCTGTTTGATGCTCTCGCGAGAACACGGGAAACAGAACTTGTGCGACGGCACGGACGGGCACTGGACGAAATGTGTGTCCTCGAGGCGCTCGTGGCACAGGGTGCAGCACAACGGCACGCTTCCGGGCGGCACCGAGGAATCGGGAATGCTCTGCGGATGCCCGGCCTGCGGGTCCATGCCTGGGATGTGCGCGGTGGTCGGCGTTCCCGACATTCCCAGCGCGAGCCGGCGTTGTCCAGCCGAGGGCGACTGTGGGCTTCCGCTGTTCCGCCGTCCCGCGGCCGACGTGGTCGTAGAGTGCACCTGGTTTCCGCCGTCTTTAGGTGAGCCGGTTCCGGCGTTGTCCGCGGCCAAAATGAGCGCGGCCATCGGCGACGGGCCGTTCTGCACGGCGGTGGACGCCTCCGGCGTAGTGCGCGAATGCGGAGAGATCGTTGAGGGAGGTCTGGAGGCGAATCCCGAGGGCATCTTGAGCACCTCGGATGGAGACGGCATCCACGGCTGACTCTCGCCGTTCATCTTGGCCGCGCTGCTTTCCCCGTCCGGCTCGGGAGAGGGTTTTCGTTTAATGCCCCGAGAGTGCTTACCGCGATCTGCAGGAGAGAGAGATAAACACTTGACTTAAAAGATGAGTTCCAAAATAAAAATGTCTTGATAATTTGCTCACCCGCATGCAAGGGCGTAACTTTCATCTAACAGTGGGAGGGGCAATAAACAAAGTTTCTCAACAAATAATACAACTAAAATTTTACTTGTAAGGATATATATGTGTATACAGCATGGAGACCGTGTTAAAATATGAGTTCGGTTCAAATATTTAGCATCCTTCACATCTAGGTTCGTCTCGTATTTAGATATTAATCCACAGCAAGCCCACTGCACTTAACACTATATTGAGCAAAACCAAACACATCGGTAGATCTACAATATTAGCCTAATCACAGGCGTATCGCTTTGTTAGTTGTAGTGCCTTACTATCCAACAAGCTACTAAACAAGCTAAGCTATGTAACCTTATAACCGCTCATAGAAAAATACATCGGATATCATCATTAGTGTCATGACTAATTTATTAATGATCCGGTATCAAGATCGAAAATGTAGTTTCAATGCAGTTTCAAAGCATCAACACGATCCCAGCAGAGGAATAAGGGCCTTATCTAGCAAAACAATTGGATATTTTTGTATTAATACACTTTTAACCACAAATGCTGGGGTTGCATTAGCTCTGCGATGCGCGTCTTTATTAAGGGTGATGTTGGACAGGTAACTGAAGTACCGACCCAGTGTTTACAAAGCCAACATGCAAAAAAAGTCAAATGCACATATTTACAAAAAAGGTGAAACAACGATGTCGGATGATTTTAAAGTTAAACGAAGAACTATCCGCGCATGACCTTTCCAACAGGATTACGTAATGTGTGAAGACTCGCATCGCAGAGCTAGAGCAAACTGAGCATTTGTGGTTAAGAAGTAGATCAATATAATTATTTTTTCAGAAAATGACTGATTGTTTCGCTAGATTAAGACTCTTAATCCTTGGCTGGGATCGTGTAGAGCTGTTTGAAGCTGCATTTTGGACCTTAAAATAATTGGCCACCATTGAAGTCCACTATATGGAGGAAAATCCTGGAATGTTTTCCTCAAAAAACGAAATTTCTTTGCGACTGAAGAAAGAAAGACATGAGCCTCTTGGATGACATGGGGGTGAGATTTTTATTCTGGAAGTTGACTTATCCTTCAAGGCTGGATTACACTATACATGACTTCTAAAACGACTGAGGATGATGCACGGAGATATCCTCCGACTGGATGGAATATAAAAAAAATCAAAGTCTGTGACCATCATACACTACGCGATTTTCTATGGAATCGGTCAACTCGAATCTGCAACTAGCGTCGACTTCTCCAGACTGTAAATCTGGGCAAAAATCATGAAGTGCATTCCAGGCTTTAGAGACGCGATACTTGACTAAACAGCCCTTTGCTGGTTCAGCTCTTAATGCATGACCTGTTGTTGGCACTACTTTCTGGCTCCAGACAAAATGTGCCATGCGCCGACCACCGGATGATGAAATGGCAGCGAAGTGCTTCCAAACATTACCAATGCATAATCTAGAGAGAGTTTAAAGCATGCTTTTAAGAATAAATAATACACTAAAAGGAATGAAGATGCATGATCTAGAGTTTAAAAACACGCTCGGATGTTTTATACAGATTTAAACACATGCATGTGTTTTCACAGCACCTCAAAATACTGATTCCATTTAAAAATAGGACAAAATATAGAGATTAAAAAATGCTCTGATGTTTTAAAAGACATGTTCACAACATATTTGGACAGTTCTATAGGTGGAGCACAATTTAAAATAAGACAATGCACAGTTTTAAAGCATGCCCTGGTGTTTTAACGGTGAATGCATGAATAAATACGCCTGTGAATAATCCGGAGCATGTTTTGATATCTCAAATTATTCTAAAGACACTAAATCTGGAGTTTAAAATTATATTTTGATGTTTTAAAAGCCGAATGCACGTATAAATACATTTAACAGCATTGTTTTAAAGATTGAACAGTTAAAAATAAGAACGTAGACACAAAATCTAAAGCTCAAGAGCATGCTCGGATGTTTTAAACTACTCTAAACGTTGATTTATTTGATTTATTCACTTTTTAACGCCATGCTGCATCATATTTTCATGGCGATTTCTGAATAAATCACACTCTATAATTAACACAAAGTTATAAAAGACATTTCAAATCTACACTAGACAAAAATTCTAAAATACATTTATAAATATATCACACCTCTGAATAAAACCGTTGTCTATTTACATTAATAAAATATGCGTCATTTTATTCGCCACGTAACTCTAAAATGTTGACTAGTTATGTATAAAATACCATATTTTATATTAAGTAAAGATCATGCACATCAAAACTTAATTTTTGTATCAGTAATATGCATTGCTAAGAACTTCATTTGAACAACTTTAAAGGCGATTTTCTCAATATTAGAATTTTTGCACCCTCAGATTCCAGATTTACAAATATTGTCCAAACCATACATCAATGGAAATATTGTTTATTCATCTTTCAGATGACTGGTTTTGTGGTCCAGGGCACCTATAAGTATTATCTGATGCTTGACTTTATTTTAAAGAATATATGCATAAGATGTGAAAGCATTGCTCAGTACCTGTTTTTAAGGCACCGGAGCTGCTCTCGTACCCCATCCTGTGCGCCAGCGGTGCTTGCTCCTTCTTAAACCGGGATTCGAGGCTCTGCAGCGTCATCAGCTCCCGCACCGTCTTGCCCTTCTGCGTCCAGTCCTTGTGTCCGTCGCTCGCGTCGCTCATGCTGTCGGCGCGGTGTTTGTCCTTCATGTCTTCCGCGCGTTTGCCCATATGCTCCGCCGTTAACGCAACCGGGGGGAACCCCATCTGCGCGGATCTCCCGTTGAGCGCGTGCACCGTCTGGATGCTGCCGTTAACCAGCGGAAGCATGTTAGGAGGCACGGCGCCGGTCCGACGCGGGTTTGGGCTCTGGCGGTTCAGCTCCGGAGGCTCGTCGGGCTTTGGAAACCCGTTTGGCACCGGGATCCCGTTCGCTTGTCGCCCCCCCTGGTAGTCCTGACCCAGTCTGGGGGGTCTTTCCGACGCGAGCGGGTAGCGATCCAGCGGCTGCGGAGCACGCGAGCCCTGTTCCGTGTGGTTCATGCTCTGCATGTCCTTCCCCGGTTTGCCCACCGTTCCCGGTGATCTACCCTCCTGGAATCCGTGCGCGCGTTTCAGATGCCGCGCGGTTTCGATCACAAACTCGACGCGGTCCGCTCCTTCGTAGTTGACGCATCCGCGACAAACGGGCTCGGTAAAATCCCAGATCATCGCCCACGGCATGCGGGGCAGATCGCACAAATAACACGACTGCCTGCGCGAGGCAGCGACCGCCGCAGACGACATGCTGCTGGATACGGGGGGGGGGACAAAATATGCAACTAGATTATTCTCCGAATGTTGCGCGTTCTGATGGGGGGGGGGAGAGAAAAAAAAGATAAATCGCTTCGTAGATTCCCACCAAGAAAAACGGCGAAGTTACGCTCCGAAGTTCATGGCAGTGTGCGCACTCCACAACGCGTCCGCGAGCTCTCGGTGTGGGAGCGGTGACGTCACGGCGCCCCTTCTATTTACTTGATTCTTCGAAGACACGGTCTGCGCACGCGCGCTGCGCTCCCTCCTCAACGAGAGCGTGTTTTTGCAGGCGTTCATAAGGTTCTGCAGAACAGTAATGACCCAATTACAGATCCAATGCAATGCAACAAAAATCCTATCCAAATATGGGAATATATCAAAAAAGTACTGAATATATAAATATGTAATTAAGAAGTTATTAAAGTTATTACACAATTCATTCTCTGACAGAAATATCAAACAGGATTCCTATATATATTTCTGTGTCCCCAACAATCTTAAAATGTTGGATACAAAATGTTAAACTCGCATGTATTCCTTTGATTGAAACATGAATCACAATCATGTTATAGTGTTTCTGTGTTATTTCTATCCTGTCTGGCATCCAATTTAGTGTAAATGATCAATTTTTATTGACTTTCAAAGGTTGTAGAGTTCATACAGTTCTGCAGAGCAGCAATGCCCCAGCTGGAGATCCAATGCAATGGTAACTGGCACAAAACCATTGTAAGTGCACCACTGATGACTGAGTAAATGTGATCTTAAACCCTCACATTCCAGTGCAACGTCACGCGCCCTGCATCCCTTTAACTCTTCCATAACCTCAAACAACAAAACAACCTCTGGAGTGAGCTTCCCAGCAGTTCTTAGGGAGTTTTTACTGATGTAATCAGCAGTGCACTTGGGAGCCGTGTGTGTCTGGAGTAGATTATTCATCCGCGCTGGACTTCAGCCTCAAACCCTGATTCATGCCCGAGTGCCAAGATCATGTGATTCATGACGGCTGGCAAAATGATGGAAAGTCCCTTAGCGAAGACCACATGCTTCTGCCTTTCCAAATTTGAGATTTTTTTAAATGCATTTAGCTATGCATGACCGAAAGTGAGTTGGCCAATCATTTTGCTTGGCTGCATGTAGGTACAGCTCTTCGAAAATGAAAGCAAACATTACGATTATGTTGCACAGTGAAAAAGGGAATTATGTCAACATTGCAGCAACACAGTTTGTCTGAGAGTGTCTTTCAGATCAGCACACAAAGCTGATTTCCTCGGGCGAGGCCATGCAGGAGTGGGACTTGTTTTTGCAGGCACTCATGAGGAAGTAAGAGAGTTAGGCACGTACCTCACCCATCCGTGGAAAAACAAACCAAGCCTAAACTGGCAGCAGGCCAGAGATCCGTGAACATGCTCTGCTGGACGAAGCCAAAAACACGCTGACAGCGAGTGCATACAGAAACATGATCCTTGCTGCTTTTTTTGCATTTCTGTTTTGACAGCAGGTGGTCAGGAAGGGGCGCGTGCTGCTATAATGTGTCTAAAACCAAGATTAAAGGAAACTATGTAAATGCATGGGTCATGTAAATCTTTAAGGTGATGCAACGTGTAACTATCAATGCATTTCAGTTCCGCGTAAACGCGCGAGACAACAACAACAGCAGGGAATGTGAATGACACGCAGAACAATGTATTCGAGTGCAACGCATTGTTCAGTGGTATGGCTTTAAAGTGCAGCATAAACACTTTCTGCTCGACGTAATCCTCTCCAGTGACTAGCGTGCGAGATTAGAGCACATGTTGCTTGCTGGCATTTTCCCTGGGGTCAGACCTTTACGCAGGCTTTCCCTGGTCGTCATACCCCCCCCCCCCCCCCCTAAGGCTCTTAGGTAAGCTGGTTTAGCAGAATTGGAACATCCCTCACCTAAGGCCTTGTCTTGAGAAACTCACCCCAATTACCTTGATTGGACGGCTGATTGATTTTATTTCTGTAGTCTTGTGAATCCGCTCCGTATTGCGCAATCTGCTTTACAGGGATATAGACGTGTGGTTTACTACTGCAGGGATTTGATGGGGTTTAATAGTGACAGAAGTTGCCACAGAACACAGGCCCATGTAGGTGACATAAGACCCTAAAATAATAACAATCATAGTATACAGGAACAAATATTGCGTTTTTATATTTAAGCGATTTTATACATACTCACGTGTTGTATACCTAATGTAAATTAATTTGGATAAAAGAATCTGGTAAATAAATACATGTTATACATGACAAATACATCACAATAATATATT
The DNA here is from genome assembly GCA_027422435.1 of Schizopygopsis pylzovi. Taxonomy (NCBI): domain Eukaryota; kingdom Metazoa; phylum Chordata; class Actinopteri; order Cypriniformes; family Cyprinidae; genus Schizopygopsis; species Schizopygopsis pylzovi. The sequence goes on along the minus strand of CM049835.1, from coordinate 26,621,278 downwards.
TTGTATACTCTTTTGCACAACAAAAAATAACATAAGTACATTTTTTTGTTAGGTCTAGTTAGGTCCATATATATTTGGACACTGACACAATTTTTTTGTATTTTAGCTGTTGACCAAAACATATATATACAAATTGCTGTTATATAATAACTTAAAGTGCAGACTAGAACGCTATTAAAAGATTGCAAAAATGCAAAAAACATTTATTTTTAGTATTCTACGAACATTAAAATGTCGAATGTGATTATAACGTTTCTTCCAACATTTGACAAATTTTATTTTCACCCAAAATTATCAAAATTTTATATTTAAGACATGTTAAAGTTTCATTATTCTTATCGATACATTAAAATGTCTAACGTGTTATAAGTTTCGTCAACAAATACAAATAAAAACGTGCAACATTCTATTAATGTTATTTCACCCAAAATAGAACATTATTTAAACGTTATTCTAATTCAAAATTTATATTTTCATGATTAGAATGTTATTTAAAGATTCAAAAATGTTTCTTATCATTATATTTTAACCCAGAATATACATAATTAAACGTTTTTTAAGCATAAACAAAGTTTATTCATGATTATAAGTATTTAAATCGTGCAACATTCATATTTTAATGTTATTTCACCCAAAATAGAACATTATTTAAACGTTTATTCTCAACATTCCAAAAAATATATATATTTTCATGATTATAATGTTATTTAAAGATTCCAAAAATGTTTCTTCCATCATTTTACTTTATTTTAACCCAAAATAGAACATTATTTAAACATTTATTCATAACATTCCAAAAAAACCCGTTTCTTTTCATGATTATATCGTTATTTAAAAATTACAAAAATGTTTCTTCCGTCATTTTACTTTATTTTAACCCAAAATAGAACATTATTTAAACGTTTATTCTCAACATTCCAAATAAAAACGTTTCTTTTCATGATTATAACGTTATTAAAAGATTACAAAAATGTTTCTTCCATCATTTTACTTTATTTTAACCCAAAATATAACATTATTTAAACATTTATTCATAACATTCCAAACAAACTGTTTCTTTTCATGATTATAACGTTATTAAAAGATTACAAAAATCTTTCCTCCATTATTTTACTTCATTTTAACCCAAAATATAACATTATTTGAATGACTATTTTTCTAAAAAAAAAATATTTTCATGATTATAATGTTATTTAAAGATTACAAAAATGTTTCTTCCATCATTTTACTTTATTTTAACCCAAAATATAACATTATTTAAACATTTATTCATAACATTCCAAAAAAACCCGTTTCTTTTCATGATTATATCGTTATTTAAAAATTTAAAAAATGTTTCTTCCGTCATTTTACTTTATTTTAACCCAAAATAGAACATTATTTAAACGTTTATTCTCAACATTCCAAAAAAAAAAATATTTTCATGATTATAATGTTATTTAAAGATTACAAAAATGCTTCTTCCATCATTTTTACTTTATTTTAACCCAAAATATAACATAATTTGAATGATTATTTTTCTAAAAGAAATTTAGAAATATAGTTTTCTTATCATGACTTAGATATAGTTTCTTTGAATGTTAAACAAGTACAAACAACATAATGACTGAGAATATTCTTCTAAGCACATTTTCTCCCAATATTAAAACAATGCATATCAAATATAATCAAGAATACACATAAACATATCTTTAAGAACATGAGTTCCCTGTTCACGTGTAGTGTATAAGAGTTGGATTATTGTGAATCCTCACAGATCCTGTGTTATTCACACACTGTTCCTTTAATAATTCAACAAAAAGCTTTGTACAGCACGCTTTGATGTGCTAAAGCTGTTTAATATTTAAACAGCACATTTTCCAATTAAGCATTCCTAATTTAATCTTCACGTAGACGGGAGAGATGCTTGCTGCGTGCTGAATAGTGAATTATACAAATAGCATTTAATGTGCATAACTTAATCCAGCCGAGCACTTCTATTAATCATGATGACTTTTCACGCGCGTGCATGGAAATGAAACCAATCAGTGATGTAATTGCATGTTCTGGTTATGTTGTGAACATTACCTCTTGCTCAGTGAGAGTCTCGCCTCTGATTGGTTGGCTCGTCGCACAGGAAGGCGTAGCTATGGAGACTAAGGCCTTATCTGGATAGCCTGTGTAACTAACCACTTCCTGTTTACAATGTTTTGGTCGCATTCCCTTTTCATGTGTGCACTGAAATGCAACAGGAAAACGCACCGGGTCGCCACGCTTGGTTCTTGTCTAAATGCACAAGCCTTTGATTTAATGCATGCACTAGATTTCCGCACGCCTGCTGCTGAGTGTGCACGCAGTAAATCTCAGTATTACCTCAATGGGATGCTGTAAATATTTCTCTCAGAGTGATCTGCACAGAAACAGGCCACACTGGGGAAAAGATAAACAACCGTGCATCAACCAAGGTTTATGCTGGAGTGCTACCGATGCTTAAGACGTAACCCTCATAAGTGCATAATGCATTCGGGTCCATTTTGACCCGGAAGTGATACATACACATTTATATAAAAAATGCATAGTTTTTAGTGAAGGAAAGACACTTAGCAAATGCTTTAAGACCCTCAAAATACAAAATCATATTTTTCAAAAAAAAAAATTAAAGAGATATAACCAATAATAACAAAAAAGTTACATTTCGTGTTCGGGTCTTTTTTGACCCGGGTATGTGTGGAGTGCCATCGGTGTCAACAATACTTTTTGTAAAATTATCTATGACGTTATATCAGTGTCAAAATCTTTAAAAAATATATTTTTAACCTTTTCTTTGTCTCACACACTCAGTTTTATTCATCTATTGACGAAGCAGCATGGAGCGGCAAAAAACAAATTCACTTTTTTAATCAAAAAGTGAAAGTTTATGCAACTAAATTAATATATGTGGTTTGAAAACTAATGATAGTAATATTTATGTATTTTTGTTAGAAATAAATATGTAGGTTGCATAATTATGGACTGTTTTTGAGCAATCATGAGTTATAAATTCAAAGGAATTTATCCATTGATTCCAATGGGGTTAATAATTCTCAGATTATATGCTTTTATAAATTTCATACAATGATATATTCATATAAGATTTCTCAGCAATATTGAAAAAAATATCTATATATTTTGCATAATTTTGTTGTTGTTGTGGTTCATGTGTAATTTGACATTTTAAATAGTTTTAATTTTTTATTAATAAAAATGTGTTAACGCAATAACATGATAACTTTAAAAACATTGAATTCATATTAAATGACAACTTACTGATCAGATACAATGTGGATTTAGCTGAAACATATTACATTGTTACTACTATTGTTTTCGAAAATAACAATTGTTTGGGTCCAAATGGACCCGGAATGTGATTTTGAATGCATTATGATTTTGAATGCATTATGAGGTTAAAGAGGCACAGTTTGTGGAAAGCCGTGTAGCTGCAGATTGAATCGCTCTGTGTTTTTATATCAGTCTGTCTCTCTTTCTCTCCTCTCGATCTCTCCATAATCCTCTTAGCAGGCCTGGAAACTGGAGTGGCGTGCTTCCAAGGCAAAGGTTGATGGGAAAACGCGCACGCTGCCAAGCGAGCCCCAGTTGCCGGCGTTAGAAGCACACACATCTTTGTTCTCTGAGACCTGGTGTCCCGCCAGCAGCTTCATTTCTGTCTCTGCATTATGGCCGCCTTGGACGCACGCCAAACTAACGCAAGCACGCAGACTCTCCCACTTCTTTTCTCTCTCTCTCTCGCTCGCTTGTTTTTTTGGTTTGTGTTTTGGCTCGCAGCGCCAGCATCCATCGCATCACCTTCTGCAGCCAATGATTCACCAGAGATTCCAGCTGTGGCGCATCTGCTGGAGAACAACAACAACAGCAGCAGCGGATAGATACAATCCAATAAATATGATAATAACATCAAATCTTAAATTCTTAATGCATGTTCCTTATCATCCAATGCATGTATCCTTATCTTCAATACAGCCGCTTTCACTAACTATTCAACTCCAAAGCCCATTGAATTTTACAGGTCTTCGATGGATACAAATATTTTTTTCACTTTACATTTTATTCCAGATAAAATATTGTAGAGCTTGGCATGACTAGAAAAATTAATAGTTATTATAAAAATTATTTTGTTAATTTACATGACTTCAGAGGTCTAAAAATTAGACACTACCATTCAAAACATTGGAATAACTATGAATTTTTAAACAGGTTTTAAGTGTCTTTTGCTCACCAAGGCTGCATTTATTTGATCAAAAATACAGTAAAAATTGTGAAATATTTTTAGAATTCAATATAGCCGCTGTCTATGTTAATATCTCTTAAAATGTAATTTATTTATGTGATAAAAGCTGTATTTTCAGCATCATTACTCCAGTCTTCAGTGTCACATGATCTTCAGAAATCATAATAATATGCCGATTTGCATAATACATTAAATCTTAATTATTCCAAACTTTTGATGGTATGTACTGTATATACAGGGTTTCCAATATTGTGTTTTTCCAAGACAAATAAATAAATAAAACAAAATAAAACATTTTAAATAATTATATTAATAAAATTGTATTAATAATATAAGTTGTAATATTTATGAAACATCGTATTAATTATATAATATTTATTTTGTATATTAATTGTAATTGTTTTATTGTTTAATGGATATAATTAAGTCTGGCCTTACATTTTTCTTCGGCCAAATATGAAAGTAAAATGTCTTGTGAGTGCCGTCGCTGTAAATTCTATTGAGAATGCACTCAAATAGATCATATTTTCTGAGCTGAAACATCTATTGTTCTACAGTATGATTCAGTTTCCGGATTCACATCTATAGCCAAACGAGGTTAAACACAAGACAGATCGAGGCTGATGTCATGATGACATGATCTGTTATCGAGGCCGGCTCGTATTACAGCATCCGTCTGTTTCTGTGGATTTCTTCCTGGAGAAGAACTGTAAACTCATCAACAATGAACTGTGTTCATTTGTCCTCTTTTCCCCGGAGCGTCTGCTGGGAAGACAGATGTCTTTGTTCTCGTTTACTTTCTCCACTTCCCTGTTTTTTCCTCTCTATGCTCTGCCAAAGGTAACCGACATTAGCAGCTTTCACATGGCTTCCAGAAATACCAGGAGCACAGCACGGCAAAGTTCAGAGTGATGCAACCGAGCCCCGAAGCCAGAATGGCACATAATGACAGCTTATGTAACGTCCAGACAGACTGCTATTTATCTGCTCTCTCTCTCTCTCTCTCTCTCTCTCTCTCTCTCTCTCTCTCTCTCTCTCCTCTCTCTCTCTCTCTCTCTCTCTCTCTCTCTCTCTCTCTCTCCTCTCTCTCTCTCTCTCTCTCTCTCTCTCTCTCTCTCTCTCTCTCTCTCTCTCTCTCTCTCTCTCTCTCTCTCTCTCTCTCTCTCTCTCTCTCTGCTCTCTCTCTCTCTCTCTCTCTCTCTCTCTCTCTCTCTCTCTCTCTCTCTCTCTCTCTCTCTCTCTCTCTCTCTCTCTCTCTCTCTCTCTCTCTCTCTCTCTCTCTCTCTCTCTCTCTCTCTCTCTCTCTCTCTCTCTGGGTTTAGTGACAACACAACTTGACATTTATCCTTCCACAAGCCGGGAGTTTCTCTATGCTTCACCTCGGGATTCATTTGGAAATGTGGTTTTCTAGGTTAATCAGTGGTGTTTAATAAGTCAAGCATCACTTTATTGTAACTGTTAATGATCAAAGCTCCAGAACAGAGTCTGAAAGTTCAGCATTTGTGCTCCAGACGTGAATGATTACTTTACTGGCATCATGTTCACCTTTTTTTTCACCCACATTAAATGAGGAACCCGAAACCAAAAGAGGCTCAGAGTAATGTTTTAGTAACTGTATAACTCTAGTAGCACACTTGTGAGTTACTGTGGTATTTTCTGGTCTGTTTTAGACCAGTGGGTCTCAACAAGGGGTTTGATTCATTCAAGATGACTCAAAATGATTTAAAACGAGACATAAGTGTTTAAATAAGCTAAAAATATGCTAAAAACTGATAAATGAGGTCATTTAGAAAATATGATTTCTAAACCTGGAAGTTATTAAAATTAATTATAAAATAAAATAAAATAAAAGGAAGTTGGGTAAATTAATAAAATGTAAAAAATTAATAAATAAGAAAATAGGAAGTTATGTGAATTAATACATTTATAAAAAT
>CM049835.1:26610080-26612580 GCA_027422435.1 Schizopygopsis pylzovi | reverse complement strand
TGTTTATGTGGTTTATGAGGACACAAATTTGTATAATGACATGGGTATGACATAGGTATTACAAGGAGAAGGTGATTTATGAGGACATTTTCAGTGTCCCCATAATTTAAAACGCTTATAAATCATACAGAGTGAGTTTTTTTGAGGGAAAGTAGAAATGCACCGTCTCCTGTGAGGGCTAAGTTTAGGTGTAGGGTAGGTGTAGGGCAATAGCACATACAGCTTGTACAGTATAAAAACCATTACGCCTATGGAGAGTCCCCGTAAACCATAAAAAACAACATGTGTGTGTGTGTGTGTGTGTGTGTGTGTGTGTGTGTGTGGTTCAGGTATACCCTACGTTATGGGGACAAAATGTCCCCACAACGATGGCAATATCCAAAATCCTTGTCCGTGTGGGGACATTTTTTGGTCCCCATGAGGAAACCAGCTTATAAATCAGACTAAGTGATGTTTTTTGAAAATGTAAAATTGCAGAATGTCTCCTGTGATGGTTAGGTTTAGGGATAGGGGCAGTGTAAGGGGATAGAATATACAGTTTGTACAGTATAAAAACCATTACGTCTATGGAAAGTCCCCATAAAACATGGAAACCCAACATGTGTGTGTGTGTGTGTGTGTGTGTGTGTGTGAGGCCCTGTCCGAGCCTTTTCTGTGAACCATGCAGAATTCACTGGAAACCACATGCGCGTAAACACAGCAGGTTGCGCAACACGTGTAGTACATTTACTGTAAATACAAATGGGGAAATAAAATCACTCACTCATGCCACATAAGCCAAACTAGAGTGTTTCATAAACAGAGAGATCATATATGCCTACATAATGAGCGGTTTTACCACCTTAAGAAGGAAGTTGGTAGATTAATTGTTGATCGAGCTTGTTCCACTTAACTAATATTATATCACCACAAAGAGCCGATTTACACGTATCTGCTTCATCAAATTCTTCAGATCAGCGATTACAAACACAGTATTTGATGACAAAGCTGCTGTTAACCGAAACTGGGAGTGTTAACCACAATTATTCTGTGTTTCCAGAAGATTCAGGAACTGTGCTGTGTTTAATAAAGTCAAAGTTGTTGAGAGGGGAATATTTAAAAAAAGAAAGCAAATATTCAGCTATTTTCCTTGATTTGAAGTTTTTTAAAGTATTTTAATTAACTTAATTAAAGTCATCCATACAGCCCTCAAACCACTGCTTTAGACCAGGTCAATTAAAACCACAAAACCATTTTAAAATAAAATTAAATAATTGTAATGATTATATTCAAACTTATTAGATATTAAAATAAAATATTATTAAATATAAATATAACATTTAATATTAAAATATACATTTTCAGCTAATTACCAAGGCAATATTTAAATTTTTCATTTAGTTTATCTCGAACAAAACAATTAAAACTAAGACTAATAAATGAAAATTAATAAAGAAGAGGTATAAAAAAACAAAACACAACAAAATTCAAATTTTTTTACTAAGATGTTTAAAATATAAAAAATAACATCTAATTCAAAATATTAATAAAAACTATAATAGTATCTCAATGATACAAAAAACAAGGTTGACTAAAACCAAACAAAAAAACATTTTCATTATTTTAAATAAAATTAAAATAATAATAAATAAAATAAAATATATTAATATTCAATGCATTCATTTAATTGCCAATGCAACTTTTCAAATTTTAATTTAGTTTAACTTGAACTACTAAAATAAATAAACTAATAAATACAAATTAAAAATGTTTAATTAAATGTGATAAAAGCAGAAAACACAATGATACAAAATTGTACTAAATACAAGTGAAGACAAAATCTAAAAATTAAATCTAATTTATAATATTAGCAAAAGCTATAACAGCATATCAATAAAACAACAGCTTTAGACACAAACAAGACATTCAGTAAAAGAGCAGAGATATCAAATTAATATGGAATAGTATATGAGAAATGCATGAGTTTGTATTGACATATTCTGGTATCTTGGCACATTTATAGACAACTCTTGAGACTCCTAAAGTCTTTTTCTGACGTGTAACAAGAGGATTTATTGTCCATCTGCTCTCCTTTAATCCCATTACTATCAGGAGAAACTACTGAGACATTGAAGAGGTTTGAACGCTCTCGTACCGTAGTGAAACATTAAACCGCACGGACTCTTATCTGTTTCCAGGTGAACCACGGCACATGACGCTCTGAATGGAGTCCACACATGTGACCCTGGAGCAGTCATAAGCAGCACAGCTATGTTTGTAGAAATAGCCAAAAATACACTGTATGGCTCAAAATTATACATTTTTATTTTATGCCAAAAATCATTAGGATATTAAGATCATGTTCCATTAAGATATTTTGTCAATTTCCTACCATAAATATATTAAAACTGAATTATTGATTATTAATATGCATTGATAAGAACTTCATTTGAACAACTTTAAAGATGAATTTCTCAATATTTCGATTTTTTTGCACCTCAGATTTTCAAATATTGTCCAA
>CM049835.1:26575080-26600080 GCA_027422435.1 Schizopygopsis pylzovi | reverse complement strand
ACATTAACTAGCATTTTTGGAAAAAATTAAATCCTCCCCGTGTCAAAATGACCAAAACACAACATGCGGTTCTGTAGGGATCTAGTTCTTCTATGGCACTGCTGTGAACAAAAATCCTCTTGCAACCTTTATTTTTAAGGGTTTAAGTCATTTTTTCTTGTATTCCAGTTTTTGCCTCCAAGCCAATAATACATTTACATTTACATTTATGTATTTAGCGGATAATAACATCTGATGTGAAGTAATTTTTTCATATTTAGAAATTTGACCTTGTGATGTACTTTGGCTGGTGGTATTGATCTTAAAGTGGCATGGGTGTGTTTTCACTGGAAGTGAGATAAAACCAAAGCAGCTCATGTGATTGTCAAAGGCATCTTCACTACGCCCAGATTTTCTCGTCTTCTTGGCATGTTTGGCATTGCACCAGATGACAGATGACAGAAATTAGCATGAATGCTATGCTTTATGGCTCATGGCCAGTGTTAACTAGTACATTCTTGGCACATACAACACACACACACACACACACACACACACACACACACACACACACACACACACACACCACACCACACACACACAACACACTCACACATGTTTACTTAGCTATCTAAATGGGGACTCCCATAGGCATAATGGTTTTTTATACTGTACAAACTGTATGTGCTATCACCCTAAACCAACCCACACCTAAACTTAGCCCTCACAGGAGACTTTTTACATTTTTACAATTTCTAAAAAACTTTGTTTAGTTTATTTTTAAACCTGTTTTACAAATGAGGACGTCCCCAAATGGAGGTTTTTGGAGAATTTGTCAGGTTTACCTCACTTTTGGGTACAAATTTGTCCCCAAAATATGGTTAAGTAGGTACACACACACACACACACACACACACACTCACACACACACACACACACACACACACACACTCACACAAACACACACACACACACACACACACACACACACACCACACACACACACACACACCACACACACACACACACTCACACACACACACGTTTGCTATGAAGGTCACATTAAAATGGTCTTGGAAACTTTTTACAAATGTCTAAAACCCAGACTTTAAATCTTTAAATATATATATATATACAAAAACATACATATTTAAAATTCCTGGAGTTCAAATGGTAAAACATGGTAAAACAAGGGTCATGGGTTTGATTCTTAGGGGGTGCATGTAATCTGTATATTTTGAATGCACCGCAAGTTGTTTTGCAAGCATATGCCAAATGCATAAATTAAAATTAATTTATCACAACAAATAATTTTGCCACTTGAGGAGTTTTATTAAACATTAGTCATGTCAGAGACGGCAATGTCAGACATAACGAAATAAATATCACCTAAATATTTGTATTGTGCATAATTACTAATCAATAAGTTATGCTCATTGGATTGGGGCGGGGGGTGTTCTGAACTGCTCTGAACTAACGAGGGACTCATGAATAACTATCACTAAACAGAAAGACAGTCGTGGATCATCCAGCAAACAACACACAGTATTAAGATTCAAGGGTGTGTAAACTTTTGAACGAGGTAATTTTAATAAATTCTGTTATTATTTTGTCTTGTGGAGAACATATATAAACATATGTTATGTGAAATAGCTTATTCAGGAGAGTACTAAATAAAAATAACATGCAATTTTCATGATCCCTCTTATTTTGTTACAATTATTAACATTTTGCATATTCTAAAAAGGGCATGTACATTTATGAGCACAAAACCGTGTGTATATATATATACATACACTGAACAAAATTATAAACTCAACACTTGTTTCTGCCCCCATTTTTCATGAGCTAAAATCAAAGATATAAGACTTTGTCTATGAACACAAAAGGCCTATTTCTCTCAAATATTGTTCACAAATCTGTGTAAATCTGTGTTAGTGAACGAGATAATCATCCACCTCACAGGTGTGGCGTATCAAGATGCTGATTAGACAGCATGATTATTGCACAGGTGTGTCTTAGGCTGGACACAATAAAAGACTACTCTAAATTGTGCATTTATAGTTTTGTTCAGTGTGTATAAACATTTTATTTTAATTTAGTTTAACTTAATTTACTAAAATAACTCAAACTGAAAAAAAAACGACATAGACATTTAAAAAATGTCACATAAAAAACACAACATTGAAATGAAAACATAAATATAAACATACATATTAATCTAAAACACATCTCAATGATACTAAAATAACTCTATCCCAGATGCACAAAGATTAAAAGATGCTATAACTGTCCTGTGATCTGTGTATATTCACTGCTGCACTAATGAACTAAGCTAGAGAGTGTGTGTTAAGTGTATTTAAGGTCACACGGCCGTGTAACGCTGGAATCCGGCTCTAACGCTCGTGACCCGAGAGGAATGAGAAACACTCGTACATTCACAGCGAGGACTGACTCACGTTAAGGTCAAAGTTCACGCTGATAAATTTGGAAACAGATACTCTGGTTTCCCAAAAGGGATCCATCCTTTCGGCCTCGCTGTGCGTCCTGATTTATGAACGTGCACGACCTCCACACAGACATGTGAGCGTCATCTGAACAACATCATCCCTGAGATCTACAAACGACCTGTTATTTATTGCTCTGGGTCATGCTTTTAGAGCTCTACAGATGTATGGGAGTTAGGAGTTTAATATATGTTTTTAGCTGTCTTAGATGTAAATAAATTAAAACAGACACATACGAGTCAGTAATCATCTTCCAGTAAGTGTTTAGAGCTTTAACATTAATATGAAGAGCAGCAAAGACAAGGAAAAGAGCTCATGACAAGATACTAAACTCTGCAATCAAGTCACAGAATAGAAGCCCGTTTCCACACAGAATACAAAATTAAGTCATTGTGACTTTTTATCTCATAATTCAGACCTTTCTTTTCCCTCGCAACTTTTTCCTTGTTGTTTCAAGTTTATACCAATTCTGTTTAAATCTCACAATTCTGTTTTTTTTTTCAGAATTTTGAGTTTATATTTGGCGAAATTGGCAGTTGTCTTTTGTTTCTGCCCCAACATGAAAAATATGAAAGAAAATTGCGACCTTTTTTTTTGCAGTTGTGAAATTATATCTCGCAATTCTGCTTTGTCTCACAATTCTATTTTTTTTCTAAATTTTGAGATAATATCTTGCAAAGTTTATTTATATCGCATTTCTGTCTATATCTCGCAATTCTGAGTTTATATATCACAATTATGCATTTTTATATCGCAATTCTGTCTATATCTCGCAATTCTGAGTTTATATATCGCAATTATGCATTTTTATATCGCAATTCTGTCTATATCTCGCAATTCTGAGTTTATAAATCACAATTATGCATTTTTATATCGCAATACTGTCTATATCTCGCAATTCTGAGTTTATATATCGCAATTATGCATTTTTATATTGCAATTCTGTCTATATATCGCAATTCTCAGAATCACGAGTTAAGTAAAGTCAAAATGTTGAGATAAAATGCCAAATGTCGCAATTACCTTTTTTTATCCCACAACGAAAATTAATGTCTATAGTGATCTCAATATGAACTCAATATGAAAATGAATGGGCTAATACGGAGATCCTATCAGCTGTGGGCCCAGTCTGAAGCACTGGTGAGACGATACGAGAGAAAAACATCCGAGAAAAAAAGGTCTGTTCCTAACTAAAAGAAACAACTGAGATATTAGAGAGTTTATCGTCCCCTCTGGTATCATTGAATCATGACAGATGATAAAAACATTTCTATCCAGGAATGCTTCCTGCTCTCAATGTTATCTGTGAAGGACTGGAACATTCTGTAGCTCTCCGTATCTATTCTCGTCTCTTCCAAAGGCCTGAAACCGGATGTTGTAAGATATGCATAAACGAGGAAGCACTAAACGAGGGTCACCTGATCTAAGTCACACTGATTTCTCCCATGAGTCTGTCAGCCACAGACATCTGAACCTGTTCAGAGACAAACAATGATGAAATGTTCTCTGGAACGCTTTTGAATGACTTCATTAGCTGTTGTGTTTCAGCCCAAAAATGCTGTTTGGCGAGTAGCGCTGGTTTCTTAAGGGTTTCGCCGGAGAGTGACATTTGTGATGAGATGTAATCTTAATGAGTGACAGAGAAATTACATTGTGTCATCAGGTGTAGAAAAAGCTTTCAGGACGAGGTGTTCTGAAGATTACGAGCAAGCTGTGATGTTTTGGATGCTTTAAATAAATATTCCACCTATCAATCCAAAGTACTGTTTTTTTGAAGAAGTACATAGTTTTATTCAGCAAGCATGCATTAAATGTGACAGTAAATACATTTATAATGTTACACTAATTTATTTCAAATAAATGCTGTGCTTTTGAACTTTCTATTCATTTTTTAATCCTGAAAAATTAAATGTATCAGTTTCCATTTTCAACATTGATAATAATCAGAAATGTTTCTTGAGCAGTAAATCAGTATATTAAATGATTTCTGAAGATCACGTGACACTGAAGACTGGAGTAATGATGCTGAAAATACAGATTTGATCACAGAAATAAATTACAGTTTAACAGATATTGACATAGAGAACCGCTGTTTTAAATCATAATAATATTTCACAATTTTTACTGTATTTTTTATTTGAAAAATGCAGCGCTGGTGAGCAGAAGAGACTTCTTTAAAAAATAAAAAATAAAAAAAATAACTTTTTGCATGAACTATTTCTTGTTTTTTCAACGAATGTCAACGTACAACCAAAAATAGTTTTAAGTTCTCAAATACAGTTTCGTATGATGAACAGAAACCATCAGTCAATGGAAAACTGAAGTGACACTGGAAAACAAACACACTTTCATTCGCTCTCCATAACCTTGAGAGTGTTTTTAGCAGATTGACTTTCCTCACAGACACAAATACTGTCCTGATCTTCACACAATCTCTCTCTCACACACACACACACACACACACACACACACACACACACACACACACACACACACACACACACACACACACACACACACACACACACACAACACACACACAAGACACACACACACACACACAACACACTCACACACACACACACACACACACACACAACACCACACACACACACACACAACACACACACACACACACACATACGCACACACGCACACACGCACACAGCGCACACACACACACACACACACTCTCACACACGCTCACACACACACACAGACACACACACACACACACACACCACCACACACACACACACACACACACACACACACACACACAGACACACACACACACACACACACACACACACACACACACACACACACACACACACATACGCACCACCACGCACACACGCACACAGCGCACACACACACACACACACACTCTCACACACGCTCACACACACACACACACACGTTGTGTGGTGACGGTTCTGTAGGAATACATCTATCGTTCCACCCCTAATTTGTAGACATTTTTCCAAAGATTGTATATTATTGGAAGCGTGTCTTTCAGGCATTTTTTTTCTATCAAGCTCTTTATAAAATACAGATAGTTTCAAAGCAGCTTCACAGTAATAAACACAAAAATAATATTGCTAATGTTGCAAAATACATAAAAAAATCAGCAGTAAAGCAGCTCTGCAGAAGACAGTCGTATACAAGCTTGTTTCCAAAACAACTGCACACAATTTAGACATATTCTCACAACTTTGAGAAATTATGATATAAATCACTAAGAATTGCAAGATTCAACGAATTATGAATTTGCATCTCACGTTTCAGGTTTTCTTTCACCATGAAATGAATTATAAGAAATGTAACATGCAACAGTTCTCAGTTTTTATCTTAGAGTTTTTATCTTTATCTACAGATGTAATTCTGATGTTATTGTATGAACCATTGAATGTATTGTTAACGTCAATATAGTGACACCTTCTGGCTAAATGAATGTCATGAAAGATTGTTTAAATAAGTTTGTTTTCGTGGATAACGCCATTGTATTAATTGTTCCTTTGTTTATATATATTTTTAATGTGAATAAACTAAACTATAATCGTATCAACTATTTCACATATTAGACTTTGCTTCGCAATTCTGATTTGGCATATTTGACTTTATATTCAACTCTGATCACATTTCTGCATTTATATATTTTTTCTTTAAATGTATTTGTCTCAATCTTTCGTCTTTATCTCGCCATTGCATTTATTTTTCACGGTTACATCGTGTAGTTGTCCGACTTTTCTTTTCAGAAATTATATCTCACAATTCTATTAATATCTTGTGAAATATTACATCAAAATTGTAAAATTGCATAGATTTTGTATCTTGCAATATTTTTTTTATATGTATCTTGCTATTCTATCTTGCAATTCTGACATTAGATGTAGCATATTTGACTTTATATCTTGCCATTCTTAGTAATATTTTGCTTTTTTATGTTATTTAACATTTTTTAATTCCATGCCGGAAATTGGCTTTCATACAATAGAGTTTATTCGGCTCAATTCAGTTCAATGTGGTTTCACTTCAGTTCAATAACAGTGTTGATTCTGCAAAGTTAGTGTCTTTATCCGGTTCAAATATGGTTGTCATCTGATAGTCTAAACTGAATATTAAATGCTTTAATAAACATAAGAGCTAGCGATAGTAAAACAAATCCAACGAAATAAGCCAATTTTCCCTTTTTAGCCCAAAATAACATAGTATTTTATTTATCAGAGCTAGCGCTGAAGCACGTAGGAGGTTGTTTTTGCTCCAGAGCTTTGAAGTCTTTGTTTCAGGACGAAGTGTGCATGAATATTTGGCACGCGCCCGAGGCTGTGTTTTCTGAGCAGGGCAGGAATGAAAGCCTTGAAAAACATCAGCAGTTTAACTGCATTTACCCAAGTCTCTCTCTCTCTCTCTCTCTCTCCTCTCTCTCTCTTCTCCTCTCTCCTCTCTCTCCTCTCTCTCTCTCTCTCTCTCTCTCTCTCTCTCTCCTCTCTCTCTCTCTCTCTCTCTCTCTCTCTCTCTTCTCTCCTCTCTCTCTCTCTCTCTGTCTCTCTCTCTCTCTCCTCTCTCTCTCTCTCTCTCTCTCTCTTTCCTCTCTCTCTCTCTCTGTCTCCTCTCTCTCTCTCTCCTCCTCTCTCCTCCTCCTCCCTCTCTCTGTCTGTTCTTGCCCCCCCCCCCCCTTGAGCTCGCCTCAGGAAATTCTGAAATGATGAAAGGCTCTTGCGTCTCTCTCTCTCTCTCTCCTCACATTCATCAAGAGCCTGTTCACATTTCCTGTTTACATGCCCGAGGGCAGAGCGCGTCGCGAGCAGGAGACGAGCCTCTGATGATGCAATCGCGCTCTCACTCTCTCTCCTCGTCCTCGTGATGCACAGCCCTCTCCCCCACTGAAACACACTGCACCACTTCTCATTTCAGCCGCGTTGTTCTGTGGCCTTTTGACACTGACATGACTTGATTTATTTCAAATCTGCATCTCTTAAAGCCAACATGCTAAAACATGGACTAACACATTCCTTTAAAAGATATCAGTGATTACATTTACGTTCATGCATTTTGCAGATGCATTCTTCCAAAATGATATGCATTGCATTAAATGAATGCATTCATTACTTTATTGCATGCATTGAAAAATATATATTTTAGTTTATGTTTTGTTAAGAAGTAACATTCGTCAGGTAAAGCAGATATTCAAAACTTTAGCAACATAACAAATAATGTTTTGACTTTTTTTTTTGGTAAAGTGCATTATAATTCCCTTTTGGAAAAATATAACTGTGTATTAATCGATATGCATACTTATGACATAATGCAGAGAAATGCATAAACCTTCACTTTTCAAGTCAACATGAAATGACATTAAAACTCGTTTGACTTACTCTGATGTATGTTTGAGTAAACATAAAGGTATTATAGTTTTCATTAATATTTTACTTTTATGTTTATTATTTTTTATTTTAATTTGAAGCATTTAAGTATTTTATTGGCATTTTTATAGTTTTCATTATTATTTCAGTTTTAGTTACATTAGTAGCCTACATTAAGTTAACTTGAAATTGGGAAAATGTAAAAAAAAAAAAAAATATTGACATTTTTTTTTTTTATTAATTTTACTTTTTCTTTTTTGTCAGGTTAATGTTTATTTTATTTCCGTTTCAGTTAATTTAGTACATAAAGTTAAAGTAAATGAAAATGAGAAATGTTGCCATAGCTGAAATATCAATAAGTTTGATACATTTTTTTTATTTTATTTAATTTGAGTTAATATTTATTTTAGTTCAGGTTTAGTTTAGAAATGTTGTCATGGCATGTAGCTAGTTTAAGTGACTATTTGTATGGTTTTAGTTAACTGTTATAACCCTGGTACACAGTATATCCGGTCAAATATACGGCACGCATCAGCTTCGTTTATGATTTCATGCCGTTTGTAACCCAGTAAAATGCATCAACAAGTCAAAGTCCCCACATGACATGATAAGAAAACTAATTCAGCAACCATTCACAGAGACAGTAAATGATCTCTGCTGATAACGCACACCTGCAAAACAAATACTAGACATTTGCATTGCATCTAATTTCCCTGTACGTCATCTACGAGTCTCAGACAACAGAGCCTATATCTCACATATCTCATATCTGACACAGCGATTTGTGTTTTAAACTGTAGGTCACAAAAGGTTTCATGCATCTGTGCGCAGCGGCTTTTATCATCTTCTATTAAAACAAGCCGAGGCCTGTTTAGTTTATCACTCACACTGATTTAATTACACTTCAGTCCTGTCACATACAGACACAGGACCTAAAAATAACCTCGAATCTGAGAGCGGGGGGCCATTATGATGTTTCTGTGCAGAGGTGGAAAGAGTACAAAAATATTGTACTCAAGTAAAAGTACCATTACATTACTGAAATTTTACTTAAGTACAAGTAAAAGTACCAGTCTAAAAATCTACTCAAGTAAAAGTAAAAAGTAGCTCATTTAAAATTTACTCTGAGTAAAAAGTACTTAGTTACATTTTAACAATGGGAGGGAGGAAAAAATGGGATCGACCAAAGGTGTCAAACTCAGTACCTGGAGGGCCACAGCCCTGCACAGTGTAGATATAACCCTAATTAAACACATCTGATACAGATAAACTAATCATTTAGGCTTATTTGAAAACTACATGGTGTGTGTGTTGGAGCAGGGTTGGAACTAAACTCTTTAGGGCTGTGGCCCTCCAGGAACTGAGTTTGACACACCTGGGATAGGCCTATAAATCTCAAACTAGGTGTTTTTAATTAAATTAATCGGTTAATTAGAATAATAAGACATTTGGGCTGTTACCAGGCAAATTAAATCAGTATCAACAAAATGCATCTTTGCAATGCAGAGGAAACGCAGAAGCTTCATCTGAAGTGGCGTAGATGTATTACACACTGACATGAATGCATTTAGCCTGCAGTTACAAATGCAGAAATAATGTTTTGATAAATAAGACATAAAATGTGACCCTGAACCAGAAAACCAATTTCCTAAATTGCGATTTATACATCATCTGAAAGCTGAATAAATCATATTTCCATTGATGTATTGTTTGTTATGATCGGACAATATTTTTAAATATGGAATCTGAGGGTGCAAACAATCCAAATATTGAGAAAATCTCCTTTAAAGTTGTTCAAATTAAGCTCTTAGTTTTGATATATTTACAGTAGGAAATTTACTAAATACATTAATGGAACATGATCTTTACTTAATATGCTAATGATTTTTGGCATAAAATAAAAATGTATAATTTTAACCCATACAATGTATTGTTGGCTATTGCTACAAATATACCCCAGTGACTTAAGACTGGTTTTGTGCTCCAGGCCAGGGTCACAAATGTTAAATAGTCATTTGAAATTAAAAATAAATAAATCAAAAGATACTTTAAATGTTAAATTAGAACCACCAGTAGGTGTCAGCAAGTCACTGATAAGAGAGTCATTGCGATTGAACAGAATCATTTACACGGTTAATTCAAGGAATGAAACACCGTCATTGCTCAGAGTCAGAGACGCAAAACTGTGTATGGAATTATTTTTGTTGTCGAATTAGAGCAAAAACAGGAAATGTGTCTAAAACGTAAGTCTCTTAATTAACTTGTTTTTTTAACTGTGTAAAAAGCAAAACTACAGGCCTATGTAATCATGGTGATTTTTTGAGAAAAACGGCATTCTTCATGTGATGTTGACTTACTATATGAAATTATATAAATATATACATTTTCTGCTTCTATATCTTCAATTTTTGGATCATTCTAAACGCATTTTAACAGACTGAATCACGCAGTGAAAGAAAGCACTCCAGATGCACGCGGATTAGTCTAATCTAACGTTACTAGATTTCACAGCACACTGTTTAGAGCAGCGGTTCTCAATTCCAGTCCTCGCGCCCCACCGCTCTGCACATTTCGTATGTTACTCTTATCACTTCAGACGTTTGTTCTATTCGAACGCAAGTGCCCTGCGAAGTGGACATCACACGATATTCCTCCATGATTCCAGTTCGAAGCGAACGTATTCCATTCATAGTGCATTGAAGTGTGCGAGACGTGAATTTAAATTGTATATATTTACAGACGTATATGATGTCACACTCGTCCGTGCGTAAAGATGTTGCGCAACGCAAATCCATGAATGAATGTTCTGAAGTGAAGTAAACTTCAGCGGCTTTCCCCTGCTCAGGGAGTAGGGAGCAATGGACACTGTGTAGGGAGCATGTCAATCGGAACACAGTTCATTCATGGAGCGCACTTCTAACGAGCTGATTATCTTCAGGTGTGTTAACTAAGAGAGACATGAAAAATATGTAGAGCGGTGGGGCGCGAGGACTGGAATTGAGAACCGCTGGTTTTAGAGTGATTTGTTTGGTTTTTGGCAAAATACTGATAATGTCAAATCGCACATCGTTAAAACAACAATTACTATATTTTCGCAGACGATATTGCACACCCTGCAGCACTGTCTTTTTGGCTCATTTGTGCAAAACCTTTTGCTAAACCGTAAAAGCTTCATTTTTAACCACCAATGCAACGATGCAAGTATTTACCTTATCTCCACATGCTTGCGAAGGGTGATGTCGATATATTTATAAGCTGCTAGTTCAGTCTCCCGAGGCAAACACAACTAACACTGCATAATAGAGCATGAATATGGCCAGGGGTTCACTTCATTTCCTCCGAGTCCAACTTCAGCAGAATACGACGGGGTCTGGTTTTCAGCTGGGTCTGCACCATTAACGCCTGTCTTGTTCGTCTGCATCTTTCTTGTGATTTTAGCGCCAGTTTCTTCTTCTGCCCATTATTTGCTGCAGTTGTTTCCACGGAGCGATTTTTTTTACTCAGTAACGAATGAGTTTTAAAATGTAGCGAAGTACAATACTTCGCACAAAATATACTTAAGTAAAAGTAAAATTACAGATTAAAAATATTACTTAAAAAAGTACAAGTACACAAAAAAGCTACTCAATTACAGTAACGCGAGTAAATGTAATTCGTTACTTTCCACCTCTGTTTCTGTGTTTGTCCGCTCCAGCTGTCCTCCTACAGCAACTCGGCTTTTTGTTCGTTTTTTTATAGCTAACCTGAAATGTGAACTCTGGGGCCTAAAAATACAAGTCGTCCATCTTAAAATATCGTCCCGGGTTTCTCCCCTCGAGGGCGGAGGAAAGGACAAGTGAGACGAGTTACAGCGAGTTACATGCGTCATTCGACACGACGGACAGATGCATGGAAACACGGTCCGACACACTGGAAAAACACCATGGGTTCATAGCCAAGCTACAGTTTAGAAACTTTACATCATCTCATTTAATAACTAGTTCATGAATATTCAAACTCAGCACGCTTTGCAGATGTCCGTTGTACATACTTAAAGAAATAGTTCACCCAAAAATAAAAAAATTAACTTAATGTCTTCACCCTCAGGCCATGTTTCTTCATCAGGTTTGGAGAAATGTGTCTCAGCAATGGATGCTCTGCAGTGAATGGGTGCCGTCAGAATGAGAGTCTGATAAAAACATCACAATAATCCACAGTCCATCAGTTAACATGAAACAAATCCATCATTAAAAATGTTTTTCGTGTCTAAAATATGAGTCTATAATCCATAATTACTAATTTTTACATATGCTTATCTTACTATGTAGACACGTTTGACTATTAGTGTATATTTTGGTCCACTTTATAGCCTTTTTTGGTAAAGAACGTCCTGCTTTTCCATTGTTTTTCTATGTAGATATGCTGGATGGACATCTTTGACCATTTTCTCACGTCTTGCGTCTTCTGTAGTGTCATTTCTAGACGTAAAGTCAAGTTTTACACAGAGATTGGGTAGGGCTATTAGTAAAATCAGTGACTTTAGTAATCATTGTTGTATTAAATGCCGTGAAAAATTGAGAAAAAGCACTTTTTTTTCAAGGTTTGCATGTCTGTAACTCACGACGTATTAAAGATATCTTAAAATCCTTTTAGATGTTGGTTCTTAACAAACATGTCTTGTACTGTTTTCATTTTTAACTCCTAATATGGTTCAATCACGTAGATATTGGGATCTCAATGCGGCTCCGTGTTCTGTTGAATTTTACCCCAATGCACAATTTTCTCTGGGAGCCAAAATGAGATCCCAATATCTTTGTAACCGGACCATATAGAGTTTTAAAAATGAGCATACCAAACCACACGTTTGTTAAAAACCAACATATAAAGGGATATTCAGATATCTTTAACACTTCTTGAGTTACAGGCATGCAAATCTTGGAATAAATAACAAAAAATGTCTATTTTCCCATTTTTGAATGGTCACCTTTGGCATATTATGCAACAAGCATCGCTGAAGTCAACAGATTTAACTAATAGAGCTACCAATCTCTGTGTAGAAATATTATAACGATGCTGCCATCTTTCTAAAGTCGTCTAATTCTCCTGTAATTTGGCTCCAAATCTCAGGTGAGAATTATCATAGTGGATTGCTCAATAAATATGCATCTGTTGCATTTCATATTTTGCCTTTCATCACTATTTATGTTTGTCTGTCATTGAGAAAAAGCTTTAGATGTTTCTGAAATGTGGTTTTAAAGCATTAATCATGATCTGTTAGTGGACCTGAGGGTGAGAGAAAACACTTTGTCCTTCCCTCTCATCACAAACGCCTTAAACGACCATCACTATCCTCAGTAGAGTTGTGCTTCTGAATAATTGTGACGTGTTTTTAGTTCTTATTTATACTAAGCGCTGCTGCAGTGATTTGCATATGAAAGAGTCTCTGATGTCTTTATCTGAAACACGCGGCGCTTTGAAGCCTCTGACTCGTACAATATGAATATACAACACTGTCTCGTTCTGATTTAAAGCGGCAAAGCTATGTGAACTGAATTTAAAAGCAGCCTTCATCACACCCTCGTCCCTCTTCATCCTCTGAATTAATCAATTAACGTTGTTGTCATCTGGTTTGCGTTCTTCGCTGAATCAAATCATGTGTATTAAGATCGTCTAATTTAATCTCCACTGTGAACAGCACTTAATGAGTTTCTGCCACGTTTAACTCGACTGAAACGTGCCGCGTTTGTATAGAAATGCTTGGTTTCTGGGATGTTGTGAACCGTGAGCTGAACGTCTCCTCTCATGACAGCGAATCAAAGCATCACGTTGCCAAGACAACAGCATCCAACCTGCCAAACATTTCAGCATCTGAAGATGGAATAAATCTTTCCCGAAGAATCCGAGTCCGTGTTTCTGAAGGCCGTTTGTAGCATGAAACTACATTTTAATGTCCAGATTTGGTCACGGCATCAGAGATGAATAAATAATGCATAGTATTATGCAACATCGTGAAATTACATTTGCCTTTCCTGAAGGGTTTGCAAAGGCAGCAACAGGATTGTTGGTCAAATCAGTGAGAGTTTAAGTCTAACTTTAATCATAGAGTCCTTAAATCTTAAAGAAATAGTTCACCCAAAAATGAAAATTAGCTGAAAATGTGCTCACCCTCAGACCATCCCAGATGTGTGTCTTCATCAGGTTTGGAGAAATGTATTATTGCATCAGTGTCTCAGCAATGGATGCTCTGCAGTGGATGGGTGCCGTCAGAATGATTCTGATTAAAAACATCACATCCATCAGTTAACATCTGGAGAAGACAAAAAAAAAAGATTATTATGAGTTTGTTTCTTCATCAGGTTTGGAGAAATGTGTCTCTGCATCAGTGTCTCAGCAATGGATGCTCTGGAGTGAATGGGTGCCGTCAGAATGAGAGTCTGATAAAAACATCACAATAATCCAAAATCACTTATGGATTATGGACTCTATGGTATTTTAGTTAAAAACATCTTAATTCTGGATTTGTTTCAGCTTTTGTCTTCTCCAGATGTTAACTGATGGACTGTGGATTATTGTGATGTTTTTATCAGACTCTCATTCTGACGGCACCCATTCACTGCAGAGCATCCATTGAAATTATTTTTTTTACAAGCAGGTTTTCAGTTTAAGATAAATAAATCTGATTCATAGTAATGGACACTATAATAAAAATGAGTGTTTTTCCATTTGAATCCGTGTTATCAGCATGCATCACGCAGCAAAGCCCACCAGCATCAGATCAAACGCTCGATTCTGCCGTTAAACAATTAGACAACTCAAAATCACTTCCAACGAGGCGTTCTCAGCCGGCGCGGGGTTGCCAGGTAACGGCTGGGTTGAGTGTGTGTGTGTGTGTGTGTGTGAGTCTGTGTGAGTGTGAGTCTGTGTGAGTGTGAGTGTGGTGTGTGTGTGTGTGAGTGTGTGTGTGTGTGTGTGTGTCTTGTGTGTAGTGTGTGAGTTCTGTGTGTGTGTGTGTGTGTGTGTGTGTGTGTGTGTTGCGTGTGTGTGTGTGTGTGTGTGTGTGTGACGCGATCACTTCAACTGTTTTCCTATACCAGCAACTTTAAACACTTGTTGTCTTATTAATAATGCATCACAGTATAAAGGTCTGCTTTTACAATGAAAACAAAACATTGTGCTTTTGTAAAATAAGGAAAACAAGGAGAATGCCGCTTTCTGCCATTTGAGTTCTTTCTGTGACCAAATTAAGCTCGTCACAAAAATTAACTGAGATAATTAGCATATATAGGCTACGTTACTATTTTTTCCCTTGTTTATCTGTAAACTAAATCAAATATATTTCAAGAGTGTATTCCTTGTATGTAGGCTGCATACTGCAGATTTTATAATATTTAGTATTTCCACGTGTAGGTGGAAAAAATAGTAATTAGTACTGCTGTCTGTTCAAAATAAATGAAAAGAAACGAGTATAGTAGATTAGTTTTTTCCAGTTGTACCGAAATCGTATCGAACCGAGGTATGTACCGAACCGTGACACCTGTGTACCATTACACCCCTACTACAAACGTCTAAAAACCACACATAAAATGCCATTTTGTCTTCTTGTAAAAACATAAAGCTGGACCGTTTCACATGCATGACTCTGGGAAACGCGTCTCTATAAAGCGCCCACACGTGTTCACGCGTCCCGACAGCGCATGGAGCGACACCAAAACACACTGATTATGCAGCTTTGGACCCCGATGACAAGAGAAAACAAGGGTTCTTCCCGATGATGCCTATTCATGGATGCGTAATTATTGGATGGTGATATAATTGAAGGGGAGTTCAAAGGGTTTAATTGGTATTCTCGGATGCAGCTCGACATGATCAATGCCTGTCTCTTTTCAAAGGCTTTAATCAGATCCATTGCAGGAGGAGGCAGCGAGCGGAGCATCAATCCCGGGCCATCTGCAGCCCGCGCGCCGTGCCAAGAGTCTCCTGTGGATGTGCCTGGCTGGCCGTCGCGGATGGCAGAGACACACAGGATCTGAAGAGAGCCGAAGAGCAGGTGCGGATTAGTGCTCGTCTCCTGCCTGGAAATGCAACACTGGGAGGCTTTTGTTCACCTCAAAGCGTTTCGCCCAGACGCCACTGCTATCTCAGACGGGACGCCATGCCTTGTGTGCAGTATGCATGCACAGTACAAATGCATGCGGTGGAGTGGTGTTTGCTTTAGTATTTTACGCAAATCAAGTGTACCAAGTATTAAAGTTGAGCATGCAGTTTGGTGCCAAAACCCAAGCAACTGAAGCAGAACACTTACAAAATACTAGAAACATTTCATAACAACATTTACAAAATGTAAGTACATTATAAATCCACCCTAAATTACTACGGTAAGCCTATAATATTGACTCATTGGGACGGATTTCCACCTTCCATACTTCCACCATTCGTTTTATCATAATCATAAATAAAGGACAGAAGGTCAGACTACAGTGGAATAGCTTGAAGACAAAACAACTGAAACTCGAAGCGAAAGGATTTGAATGCGACAAGCCTGGAAAAAAAAACATAGATAAACATATGTTCATAAAATACAATTTGCCGTACTTTTGCTAAGTTGACAAAACAATGTTTATGTTGGTAACTATGCTAATCTCTAAACCACTTAAGTCCGTTCGCCTATATATAAATTCACTTGTAGTTTCCCTTATCGCGAATCATTTGAGTCAGATCGGGACCGCGAATCGCGAATCATTTGAGTCAGTTCGGGGCCGCGGATCGCGAATCATTTGAGTCAGTTCGGGACCGCGGATCGCGAATCATTTGAGTCAGTTCGGGACCGCGGAGCGCGAATCATTTGAGTCAGATCGGGACCGCGGAGCGCGAATCATTTGAGTCAGATCAGGGCCGCGAATCGCGAATCATTTGAGTCAGATCGGGACCGCGGAGCACGAATCATTTGAGTCAGTTCGGGACCGCGGATCGCGAATCATTTGAGTCAGTTCGGGACCGCGGAGCGACGGTGATAGTCTGCGTGATATCATTTGAGTCAGTTCGGGACCGCGGAGCGCGAATCATTTGAGTCAGTTCGGGACGCGCTGTGTATTCGCGAATCAATTTGATGTCAGTTCGTGTGACCGCGTGATGCGCGAATCAGTTTGAGTCAGTTCGGTAGAAGCCGCGGATCGCGAATCATTTGAGTCAGTTCGAGGACTCAGCGTTGATGCGGCGAATCATTTGAGTCAGTTCGGAGACGCGCGAAAAGCCGAATCTAAAAATTTGAGTCAGTATCGGGACCGCCTGCGGAGCGCGAATCATTTGAGGTCACGAATCACGGGTCCGCGATATCGCGAATCATTTGAGTCAGATTCGGGACCGCGGATCCGCGAATCATTATGAGTCAGATCAGGCTGCCGCGAATTTGATTAAACGCGAGAATCATTTGGAGTCAGTTCGGGTACCGCGGAGCGCGAATCGCGAATCATTTGATGTCAGTTCGGGACCGCGGAGCACGAATCATTTGAGTCAGTTCGGGACCGCGGATTCTGCGAATCATTTGATGTTCATGTTCGGGATCCGCGTGAGCATCAGCGAAATCGCGAATCATTTGAGTCAGTTACTGAGTGATAAACCGCGGTTAGCGCGAAAATCATTTGAGTCAGTTACGGGATACCGCAAAGATGTAGGTTGTAATATGAATTAAAATTACATAAATTATTTTTTAATTTAGAATAATAATGTAATACTAAAAAATATTCTTAATAAATACTAATAAATGTATTTAAACTATTTATTCTTTAAAACTATATTATAATATTAACACTAATGAATACTGATAAAATAATGTTTTTCTTAAAAATAAAATTGTAATATTAAGAAAAAATAATATTAATAAATACTCACGAAATAAAAAATATATTTTAAATAATATTGTAATATGAAAAAAATATTAATACTAATAAATCATATTTTTGTTTTCTTTAAAATAATACTATTGTTCAATTTCCAAGGATACATGAATGGTCAAATGTATAACTTGAATGTATTTTAAGTGTCTTTGGATAAAGTGTCTGCCAAATGCATAACTGTGAATATGTCCAGACGAAGCGTTCACAGAAAGAGCAGACAGCAGAGTAAATAGTCCGTGAGTGTTGATTTCTGTCGTGTAGTCTGAGTTTCTGTCGGTGTAATAAGTGTGTGATGCAGCAGCAGCTACCCCTACTGAACACAGAAACCTCGTCTCACACTTACAGGTGTATTCTTGTAATTCAACGTGTCACAAACACATTCTCAAAAACACCGTTTCTGACACATTCAGTGGTTTTCACACCTCAACCGTTCTCAGCTTCACAGCTGACAGCGTCGGAGAGACTGGGAGCAGGTGTCGAGCTCCCTTTCCGTTATCCAGGAGCCGGATTACTGAGAGAGAGAGAGAGAGAGAGGAGAGAGAGAGGAGAGAGAGAGAGTGAGAGAGAGAGAGAGAGGAGAGAGAGAGAGAGAGAGAGAGAGAGAGTGAGTGAGAGGGAGGAGAGAGAGAGTAGTTAGAGAGTAGAGAGAGAGAGAGAGAGAGAGATGTAGAGATGAGAGAGAGAGAGAGAGAGATGGATGGCATGGATGGATGGAGGGAGGGATGGAGAGAGAGAGAGAGAGAGAGAGAGACAGAGAGAGAGAGAGACGCTGTGTGCTGATCAGTGTCGGGGGGGTAACACATTACAAGTAACGCCAGTTACGTAATAATATCACTGTTTTCAAGTAACTAGTAAAGTAACGCATTACTTTTTAATTTAATTTGAGTTATTTTTCTCCATTTATTGATGCTGTGTGAACATGATCTTACTGTAGATCTAATCTAGACTAAATATGAATGTGTATTAATTCATCCCACTCGCAAAAAACAGATTCAGGATTCATCAAAATGAATTAAAACAGTGAAATACAAACTCAGAATATGACACAAACCTGCAATAATTAAATATGTTAAACAACACAAATATATCTAATCTCATTTTATTAACCGATGTGTTTGCTGCTGATCTTTGATGATCAGTTCAACCATATTAATAATAAACATTACTTTAGATAAACGAACATTGTTGTTTAATTACTGAAGAGTGTTGAACTTCTCCTGTGTTCTTCTGTACAGACGTGATTTACTCGTCCTTCAGTCTGAGGTTTATTCATCACACTTTTTGGTGTGAAAGGCTTTTATATTTGCTATAAATATAACTTATTGTATTAAAAACAAACAATCAAGCCCTGCTCATATTTAAAAAGTAACGCAAAAGTAACGTAACGCATTACTTTAAATAAAAAGTAACGTAATTAGTTACTTTTCTAGAGAGTAACGCAATATTGTAACACATTACTTTTAAAAGTATCTTTCCCCGACACTGGTGTTGACCGTGAAACCCGGGCCACAGAGGCTTTATAAAGACCCCAACCCCCCCCCCGGTAATGATGAAGAAGCCCTTGGACGTGGCCTACATCTCCACGACGTGTTCCTCCTTGAAAACACATTGGATGACATCAGTTAGCTCTGGGTTCGTGGAAAATACAGCCTCTGCTGCTATTAAGGCCTTTGGGCGGACGTTCCTGGGCAGCGGCTCGGCTCGTGGTGTGTTTTATTCCAGTCGTAATGCAGATGTGTGTCTCCTGGCAGGACTCACGTGCCAGACTTCACAATAAACAGCTGCAGCTTTGGGTAAAAATACTTACACTTCTGTCAGTGAAGAGGAGGTGGATCCACTCCAACCACAAGCACAAGCACCGGATCCGTGTTCGGTTGAAAGGATGGAGAAAATAAACTCATTTTACCGTGCAATGAATGTGAAGGAGATGTTTAGCATCAAACGTTTCCATACAATACAAATGCATGGTGATTAATGCAAACAGTCTTAATTTACTTAATGTCCTTTACCTTGTAAATGAACCCAATGGAGATAAATACATGTAATAAATAAATAAATGTATATATATTAGTGCTGTCAAACAATGAATCGCATCCAAAATAAACATTTTATATGTAAATGAATGTGAGTTGATGAATGATTATCGTATTTTCACACGGTACTTCAAAGTATAACAAAATTTTAAATACATTTGAATAAAAATCACATCATAACATTAGTCCATATGACTTTATTAGCAATAGAAACAATAAAAGTGTCCATGCAATTAACATTTAAGACATAAAAACATAGAAATGCATCATGAAATATGTTTATATAACTAATATTTGATCATAAAAAATTCAAATATCAATCTTGAGGATGAAACCTGAGTGGTTTGTGTATCTAATAATTTAATTTAGTCATTAAATATAATTACAGCTGTTGTTTTTTAAAAGTAAATTCAATTTTGTCTTCATTAATTTAATTTAAAAATGAAATAAATGAATTATATAGAGAGAGAAAGAGAGAGAGTTATAGTTAAATCATTTAAATAAAAGTAATTTATATAGATATATTGTGTTGTATAAAATAAAAAAGAATAAAAGAAAGGGTTAATCATTTATATGCACATATTTGGGAGTTATTAATACAAAATAACACATTTAAAAGATAATTGAAATAGTATAGGCCTGTGTATTTTAGGGAAGTCCTTTTTTCAGTTGCTTTTAAATATTGAAATACATTTTTTAAATTATGTTTAAATGCTACAGAACTTCTCAAAAGATTTTTTTAAATGTAATAAATACAACTAATAATCAAAATATTACACAAAAAGTCCGCCTCTTTGTTTTGAACTGTCTGATAATATTCCTCTGTGGATCTTTACTGCCACCTGCTGTACAAAGAGAATAAATCATTGTTTTTAATGACGGATTAAAAAATATATATTTAATTTTCCACATAATGATATAATATTATTTCCTTGTTTGATCACCGCTCGCGCTCGAGTGAAGAGCTCGTGGTGTTTTTGTGTATTTCTGATCAGGCGGAAGCAGCTGTCACCGGGTTTGACGTCACTGGGGTCTTTCCCGTGTGGCTCTCCGTAGGGTCACGCAGTCGCTCTGATCGCTGTTATTATTATTATTATTTCTCGGCTCTGATATCGTGTCGTGTTGTTCTGGTCTCTCTCGTCATGATGGGCGGCAGCAGCAGCAGGATCGCGGCTGGTTTGGGCGGGCGGCGTTCTTTGTCGGTTACTGCATTTATTTCGACAGAAAGAGACGGAGTGACCCGAACTAAAGAACAAACTACGAGAACGTGGAGCACTGTTGCTGCTGTGTCTGTCTCTCTCTTTGTTGTCTGTTCTTCTCTCTGTCTGTCTGTTTCTCTCTGTCTGTCTGTCTGTCTTCTGTCTGTCTGTCTGTCTGTCTGTTGTCTGTCTGTCTGTCTGTCTTCTTCTGTCTCTCTCTCTCTCTTCTGTCTGTCTGTCTCTCTTCTGTCTCTCTTCTCTCTCTCTCTGTCGTCTGTCTCTCTTCTGTCTCTCTGTCTCTCTCTCTCTCTCTTCTTGTCTGTCTGTCTTTCTTCTCTCTCTCTCTGTCTGTCTGTCTCTCTTCTTCTCTCTGTCTGTCTGTCTTCTGTCTGTCTTCTGTCTGTCTGTCTCTCTCTCTCTCTCTCTGTCTGTCTGTCTCTCTTTCTCTCTCTGTCTGTCTGTCTTCTGTCTTCTTCTCTCTGTCTGTCTGTCTGTCTGTCTGTCTGTCTGTCTGTCTGTCTGTCTCTCTGTCTGTCTGTCTGTCTGTCTGTCTGTCTGTCTTCTCTCTTCTGTCTGTCTGTCTGTCTGTCTGTCTGTCTGTCTGTCTGTCTGTCTCTCTCTCTTTGTCTGTCTTCTGTCTGTCTCTCTGTCTCTCTGTCAGTGTCTGTCTGTCTGTCTGTCTGTCTGTCTGTCTGTCTGTCTGTCTCTCTGTCAGTGTGGTCTGTGTCTATGTGTGTGTGTGGTCTGTGTGTGTGTGTGTTGTGTGTGTTGTCTGTCTGTCTGTCTGTCTCTGTCTGTCTGTCTGTCTGTCTGTCTGTCTGTCTGTCTGTCTGTCTGTCTCTCTGTCCGTCTCTCTGTCTGTCTGTCTAGTTAACCTTCTGTACTAGTTGTAAAATGCAGATGTGTTGATGGATGCGATTTTGTTTCAGGAAGAAAAAAGCAGAAGGTGGCTCAGGAAAAAACGGGCTTTTCAAAGGTAATTTCCCCCACATTTATTGTTACAGATTATTGTTATTTGTTCTTGATTTAGTGAATTCTGATATAAGAAATGTTCGCTAATGGTTTTCCTCTTTGATATCTCTGTGTTTGTTCAGTTACCAGACCTGAAGGACGCCGAAGCTTTCAGAAGTTCTTCCTGGAGGAGATTCAGCTCGGAGATTCATCCGCGCCGAAGCACTCCTCACGCGACGAGCAGAACTATCTTCCTCCGCGAGTTACTTGTGTTGTATTTAAACCGCGGCTAGAGCGATAAAAGTCACGTGGTGGAGCTTAACGTGACGTATTTACACGTTAAACAGCATGTTCAGTGTAAAAAACCTTCATAATGACTTGATTGGATGATGAAAGTGCTGTTGTTGATATTTGATGAAATATAAATAATCGCATTATGAAGAAAGGCTATCAAGCTATTTTTATTTATTTAGAATGCTATATAGAAAATGCTAATCAAATGATTAAATATTTATTCTTTTAAACTATATTATAATATAAACACTAATGAATACTGATAAAATAATGTTTTTTCTTTCAAATAAAATTGTAATATTAAGGAACAAATTATATTAATAAATACTTACGAAATAAAAATAATGTATTTTAAATGAGGTTGTAATATGAATAAAATTACATAATTTTTTTTAAATTTAGAATAATAATGTAATACTAAAAAATATTCTTAAAAATACTAATAAATGTATTAACTATTTATTCTTTAAAACGATATTATAATATTAACACTAATGAATACTGATAAAATAATGTTTTTCTTAAAAATAACAATTTTAATATTAAGAAAAAATAATAGTAATAAATACTCACGATATAAAAAATATATTTTAAATAATGTTAAAATAATGAAAAAAATATTAATACTAATAAATATTAATAAATAATATTTTAGTTTTCTTTAAAATAATACTATTGTTCAATTTCCAAGGATACATGAATGGTCAAATGTATAACTTGAATGTATTTTAAGTCTCTTTGGATAAAGTGTCTGCCAAATGCATAACTGTGAATATGTCCAGATGAAGCGTTCACAGAAAGAGCAGACAGCAGAGTAAATAGTCCGTGAGTGTTGATTTCTGCCGTGTAGTCTGAGTTTCTGCCGGTGTAATAAGTGTGTGATGCAGCAGCAGCTACCCCTACTGAACACAGAAACCTCGTCTCACACTTACAGGTGTATTCTTGTAATTCAACGTGTCACAAACACATTCTCAAAAACACCGTTTCTGACACATTCAGTGGTTTTAACACCTCAACCGTTCTCAACTTCACAGCTGACGGCGTCGGAGAGACGGGGAGCAGGTGTCGAGCTCCCTTTCCGTTATCCAGGAGCCGGATGAGAGAGAGAGAGAGAGAGAGAGAGAGAGAGAGAGAGAGAGAGACGCTGTGTGCTGACCAGTGTCGGGGGGGTAACGCATTACAAGTAACGCCAGTTACGTAATAATATTACTGTTTTCAAGTAACTAGTAAAGTAACGCATTACTTTTTAATTTACTAGAAAATATTTGAGTTATTTTTCTCCATTTATTGACTGAGTGCGCCGTGTGAACATGATCTTACTGTAGATCTAATCTAGACTAAATAT
Organism: Schizopygopsis pylzovi; assembly: GCA_027422435.1. Lineage (NCBI taxonomy): Eukaryota > Metazoa > Chordata > Actinopteri > Cypriniformes > Cyprinidae > Schizopygopsis > Schizopygopsis pylzovi. Next base: position 26,576,531 of record CM049835.1, on the reverse strand, counting down.
GAATGTGTATTAATTCATCCCACTCGCAATAAACAGATTCAGTATTCATCAAAATGAATTAAAACAGTGAAATACAAACTCAGAATATGACACAAACCTGCAATAATTAAATATGTTAAACAACACAAATATATCTAATCTCATTTTATTAACGATGTGTTTGCTGCTGACCTTTGATGATCAGTTCAATCATACTAATAAACAAAAATGACTTTAGATAAACTAATAATGTGTTTTATTGCTGAAGAGTTGATCTGTGTTCTTCTGTACAGACGTGATTTACTCGTCCTTCAGTCTGAGGTTTATTCAGGACACTTTTTGGTGTGAAAGACTTTATATTTGCTATAAATATAACTTCTTGTATTAAAAACAAACAATCAAGCCCTGCTCATATTTAAAAAGTAACGCAAAAGTAACGTAACGCATTACTTTCCAAAAAAAGTAACTAAGTAACGTAATTAGTTACTTTTTTAGGGAGTAACGCAATATTGTAACGCATTACTTTTAAAAGTATCTTTCCCCGACACTGGTGCTGACCGTGAAACCCGGGCAACTGAGGCTTTATGGAAACAACACGCCAGCATACACTCACAAACAAGACCCCAAACCCCCCCCGGTAATGATGAAGAAGCCCTTGGACGTGGCCTACATCTCCACGACGTGTTCCTCCTTGAAAACACATTGGATGACATCAGTTAGCTCTGGGTTCGTGGAAAATACAGCCTCTGCTGCTATTAAGGCCTTTGGGCGGACGTTCCTGGGCAGCGGCTCAGCTCGTGGTGTGTTTTATTCCAGTCGTAATGCAGATGTGTGTCTCCTGGCAGGACTCACGTGACAGACTTCACAATAAACAGCTGCAGCTTTGGGTAAAAATACTTACACTTCTGTCAGTGAAGAGGAGGTGGATCCACTCCAACCACAAGCACAAGCACCGGATCCGTGTTCGGTTGAAAGGATGGAGAAAAACGAGTTAATAAACTCATTTTACCGTGCAATGAATGTGAAGGAGATGTTTAGCATCAAACGTTTCCATACAATACAAATGCATGGTGATTAATGCAAACAGTCTTAATTTACTTAATGTCCTTTACCTTGTAAATGAACCCAATGGAGATAAATACATGTAATAAATAAATAAATGTATATATATTAGTGCTGTCAAACAATGAATCGCATCCAAAATAAACATTTGTGTTTACATTATATATGTAAATGAATGTGAGCTGATGAATGATTATCGTATTTTCACACGGTACTTCAAAGTATAACAAAATTAAAAAATACATTTGAATAAAAATCACATCATAACATTAGTCCATATGGCTTTATTAGCAATAGAAACAATAAAAGTGTCCATGCAATTAAAATGTAAGACATAAAAATATAGAAATGCATCATGAAATATGTTTATATAACTAATATTTGATCATAAAATATTCAAATATCAATCT
>CM049835.1:26492580-26567580 GCA_027422435.1 Schizopygopsis pylzovi | reverse complement strand
TTTGGCTCATTTAAATAGGTGTTCAGCTGCTTTCTGCAGACCTAGAATATCATTATATACTTAAACATTAAGATTTACACTCATGGAGATTACTAAAGCACTCAAACCTTGCATTAGAAGGGGTGCCAATACTTTTGGCAATAGCGTATGATACAGTAGGCGTTACCTCAAACAAGACGTATCCGAAGCCCTTCCCCATCCCAGACGCTCGGTCTCGCACCAAGCGCACCGCCTCCACGTCTCCACACTCCTCGAAGTGTTCACGCAGCGGGAGCTCCATTATATCTGCAGAGAAACACACACAGTGTTCATAAGAGAAACGATGGCGTCACAGAAGATTCCCGAGCACTGGTACTCACCGTACGGAAGATTTCCCACAAATATGGACCGTTTATGATCATGCTGTGCGGGGAAAAAATGGTTGATTATTATACAAACACTTCTAAAATCAGCTGAATTATATTAAAAGCATTATTTAAGACACGCACGCCGCTGTGCTGAGAGACGCGGTCCACTCGGACATGAAACCCCGGCTGAATCTCCTGCCCGTTCCTGCACAAATATAACAATATATCTGGATTATTCAAACTGAGTAAACATCACAATAATCCACACCAGTTATTATGGATTATTGATTCGAGTTAAAAACATCTTAATGCTGGATTTGTTTCAGCTTTTGTCTTCTCCAGATGTTAACTGATGTGCTGTGATGTTTTTATCAGACTCTCATTCTGACGGCACCCATTCACTTCCATTGCTGAGACACTGATGAAGACACAAACTCATCCTGATCTCGGATGACCTGAAGGCGAGCACGTTTTCAGCTAATGCTCATGTTTGTCTGAACTATTTCTTTAATTTAAAAGTCATCAATCAATCTGGTCTGCTGTAATTAAACCTTTTATTATGCAGTCACTGAATAAACTCGTACCATTTCAGAGCGCCAGCAGCTTCTTCTTCCTCTTTGAAGATGATGTAAGCATTAATATTCTGCTTTTTCGGATGAACTTTCCTCCTAGAAATGGAAATACATATTCGGTATATTAATAATCAATCTGATTAAACTCTTCACTGTAGGACACTGGGTGGGGGGTGGGGGGGGGGGCGATATGACCAAAATCTTATATCACGATATGACAAAATGTATATCACGATAACAATATATATCAGGATATAGTGATTTTTTTTCTTTTAAAAAGGTTTTTATGATATTAAAATCTTTGATACCATATAATTTGCATAATCCTTGTCATCAATATCAAACTAATACAAGCTTAAAAAGAGAGAAACTCAACCTCACTGAAGATAAATAAACAGTTAGTGATGAAATAAGGATAAGAAACTAACTGCAAGCAATAGGACAAAAACTACAATAAATAAGAAACACTACATTGTGTAAATTAATTAGTCTTCACTGTGTTAATTATATCTATCTATGATAGACATAATTAACATGTGTATTATGTATAGATTCTATAATATTATAAATATATCATTAATATTCTGATTAAAGATACAGAAGTGATTTAGTCGAGAGCAGTGTGCTGTGATTAACATGAAGGAATATTGTAACGCTTCCCCTTTAAGAGCGAAGCTGTGATTAACATGAATGAATATTGTAACGCTTCCCCTTTAAGAGCGAAGCTGTGATTAACATGAATGAATATTGTAACGCTTCCCCTTTAAGAGCGAAGCTGTGATTAACATGAAGGAATATTGGAACGCTGCTCCTTTAAGAGTGAAGCTGTGATTAACATGAATGAATATTGGAACGCTTCTCCTTTAAGAGCGAAGCTGTGATTAACATGAATGAATATTGGAACGCTTCCCCTTTAAGAGCGAAGCTGTGATTAACATGAAGGAATATTGGAACGCTTCCCCTTTAAGAGCGAAGCTGTGATTAACATGAAGGAATATTGGAACGCTGCTCCTTTAAGAGCGAAGCTTCGATTAACATGAAGGAATATTGTAACGCTTCCCCTTTAAGAGCGAAGCTGTGATTAACATGAATGAATATTGTAACGCTTCCCCTTTAAGAGCGAAGCTGTGATTAACATGAATGAATATTGTAACGCTTCCCCTTTAAGAGCGAAGCTGTGATTAACATGAATGAATATTGTAACGCTTCCCCTTTAAGAGCGAAGCTGTGATTAACATGAATGAATATTGTAACGCTTCCCCTTTAAGAGCGAAGCTGTGATTAACATGAAGGAATATTGGAACGCTGCTCCTTTAAGAGTGAAGCTGTGATTAACATGAATGAATATTGGAACGCTTCTCCTTTAAGAGCGAAGCTGTGATTAACATGAATGAATATTGGAACGCTGCCCCTTTAAGAGCGAAGCTGTGATTAACATGAATGAATATTGGAACGCTTCTCCTTTAAGAGCGAAGCTGTGATTAACATGAATGAATATTGGAACGCTTCCCCTTTAAGAGCGAAGCTGTGATTAACATGACAGAATATTGGAACGCTTCCCCTTTAAGAGCGAAGCTGTGATTAACATGAATGAATATTGGAACGCTTCCCCTTTAAGAGCGAAGTCCGGATCTAATATAGCTCCTGTATGTGTTTCTCTTTCTGCCGTTTACTCTCTCTTAAGACCTAAATCACTGTGTTAACGAGGATACTTGCACAGACGGGGATTCTGACGCATATAAGTGTGTTTATGTAATTGTTCAAAGTCGGCGAAACAGAAAAAGCGCTCCTCTCACACAGAAAGAGACGCGCACGCATATAGCTCTGTTCTTTGAGTTTCAACGGCTTGTTTTAAACTGCAGTGCTTAAAAACACGTGACCGTGCTACAGATGTAGTCCTCGTTTAGTAACGAGCTCCTGGTTTTGTGCTCGTTCTGTCTCCCGTCACGCGGCGTATAAAGATCGCAGTCACTCAAGATATTACCGGAAACTATGTGTTTTGCGACACCACGAAATAAACAATATGAAACGATATTTTATTTCGCCCATCCGATATATATCGTCATATCACACAGCCCTAGGACGCTATACTCACTGGATGGCCGCCACTTTACGAGACATAGTCGGGTCTTCTTGCACCTGCAACACACCTCTGTTAATACAACAATCAGAGTTAATATAACGAAATCAAGACCGGAGCAGAAGACAGACGCACCACTGAACGGAAGCGGACCGACTCGATGTCTCCAGCCGGCTTGAACAGAGACAAAAGCATCTGCAAAACGAAACACAACACAGGAGTTTAGTGGAAACATCAGCGGAGACTCACCAGTGCTTTAAAGCTAAACTCAAGCACCTTCTTCGAGCAGCTGGGAGGCAGATTCCCCACGAACACCGTTCGTTTCATCTTGATTCGCTCCTCTGCCATGTTCTTCGCCGTCTTTCTGTGTTTAACGGGCCGCTCCTCTGGAGTCGCTTCATCCGGACGTCTGCGTTTGACTTTCTGTGCAGCGGTCTGTCCTTCATCATCTGCATTCTGGAGAGCACTCTCTCTGTGGAGGTCATTACAGCGTCACTTGTGACGATTACAGGAATTGTGTTCATTTACATGGAAAATCATAATTGTTTTTTATATATTAATTTATGCATTTTTAGAATGATGTCCAAGATCCAGCATACAGAAATAATAACAATTAAATAAATGAAATAAGACACATAATACAGTAAAACAGGATAAGTGAATAAAAATATGTTTATATATTTTAATTTAATTATTTGTACTATTATGCAATTAATTGTATTTAATTAAATTCCTTAAAATAAAAATAAAATTAATGAATCAAGACACATATTATAAAATAAAACAGGATAAGTGAATAAAAATACATTTATATATTTTAATTTAATTATTTGTACTATTATGCAATTAATTTTCTTTAATTAAGTTCCTTAAAATAAAAATTAAATTAAATAAGACACATAATAAAATAAAACAGGATAAGTGAATTAAAATACATTTATATATTTTAATTTAATTATTTGTACTATTACGCGATTAATTTTCTTTAATTAAATTCCTTAAAATAAATCAAGACACTTTAATAAAATAAATGTATATATTTTAATGTAATTATTTGTACTATTATGCAATTAATTTTCTTTAATTAAATTCCTTAAAATAAAAATTAAATAAATAAAAGACACATATAATAAAATAAAACAGGATAAGTAAATAAAAATACAATTATATATTTTAATTTAATTATTTGTACTATTACGCAATTAATTTTCTTTAATTAAATTCCTTAAAACAATAAATAAATAAATAAAATAAGACACTTTAATAAAATAAAACAGGATAAGTGAATAAAAATAAATAAAATTATATATTTTAATTTAATTATGTTATATTATGAAATTAATTTTATTTAATTAAATTCCTTAAAATTAAAATAAATAAGACACATAATAAAATAAAACAGGATAAGTGAATAAAAATACATTTATATATTTGAATTTAATTATGTTATATTATGAAATTAATTTTATTTAATTAAGTTCCTTAAAATTAAAATAAATAAGACATAATAAAATAAAACAGGATAAGTGAATAAAAATAAATACAATTATATATTTTAATTTAATTATTTGTACTATTACGCAATTCATTTTCTTTAATTAAATTCCTTAAAATACAAATAAAATTAATGAATCAAGACACATATTATAAAATAAAACAGTATAAGTGAATACAAATAAATGTATATATTTTAATTTAATTATTTGTACTATTATGCGATTAATTTTCTAATAATAAAAAAATTACTTACCAAATTAAATGATTTGTATTATTATATGCTAATGAATCATTTAGGGCAATATATGATTGAATGAAAAATAAGAATTAATTTGCTCAAATTAAAGCAAGCTTTACATATTTTAAAGCTGAACATAAGCACTCAGTAAACACATTCTTTAAACACACTTGCATGACTTTCATGAGGTTTTATGAACGTGCACTACTTCATTAAATCAAGAAGAAAAGATTTAACAGCAGGTTCTCTCTCACTGTAAGGACAGTGTCTCAGAAACACTCACCGGTCCTGTACCTTCTTCTCAGCTGCTGAAAGCGTCTTTCTTGATTTCTGTTTCTGACCCGGACCTTTGACATCAGCGCTATCAGCCGGTGCTGGTGTGACCGCTTCAGTCTGATGAGAGGAAACACAGAACAGCCAGCTTTAGGATCACCACGCCGTCGTTTCTAACAGCACACTCACGCTTCTGACGCACGTACCTTCGGTGCAGGGACGAAGACTAAAGTATTGGCAGATGATGATGATGTGGAGGAGAATAGAGATGATAAAGCTCCAGTTTTGTGTTTTTCTGGGAACAGGCTGCTGGACACCTGACCGACCGTGTAATCTCCAGCATCTCCAGCATCACTACTGTAACAACAACAACAACAACAGCATCACTACTGTAACAACAACAACAACAACAGCATCACTACTGTAACAACAACAACAACAACAGCATCACTACTGTAACAACAACAACAACAACAGCATCACTACTGTAACAACAACAACAACAGCATCACTACTGTAACAACAACAACAACAGCATCACTACTGTAACAACAACAACAACAACAACAGCATCACTACTGTAACAACAACAACAACAACAACAACAACAACAACAGCATCACTACTGTAACAACAACAACAACAACAACAACAACAACAACAGCATCACTACTGTAACAACAACAACAACAACAACAACAACAACAACAGCATCACTACTGTAACAACAACAACAACAGCATCACTACTGTAACAACAACAACATCACTACTGTAACAACAACAACAGCATCACTACTGTAACAACAACAACAACAGCATCACTACTGTAACAACAACAACAACAGCATCACTACTGTAACAACAACAACAACAGCATCACTACTGTAACAACAACAACAGCATCACTACTGTAACAACAACAACAACATCATCACTACTGTAACAACAACAACAACAACAACAACAACAACAACAACAGCATCACTACTGTAACAACAACAACAACAACAACAACAACAACAACAACAACAACAACACTACTGTAACAACAACAACAACAGCATCACTACTGTAACAACAACAACATCACTACTGTAACAACAACAACAGCATCACTACTGTAACAACAACAACAACAGCATCACTACTGTAACAACAACAACAGCATCACTACTGTAACAACAACAACAACAGCATCACTACTGTAACAACAGCAACAGCATCACTACTGTAACAACAACAACAACAGCATCACTACTGTAACAACAGCAACAGCATCACTACTGTAACAACAGCAACGATACAGAGTAAAGATCCCGAGAACAACGGAAAACAACCGTACCATGTTCTTTGTGCTTTTAAGATGATAACACCATAGTTATCTTATCATTGAAGAACCTTACACACACACACATATGAATAAATAAACACACACACACGCATATATATACATACATACATAGACAGACAGATACATACATACATACACACACACACACACACACACAGATACATACACACACACACACACACACACACACACCTATATAGAGACACACACACACACAAACACACACACACACCTATATAGACACACACACACACACACACACCTATATAGACACACACACACACACACACACATACCTATATAGACACACACACACACATATATATATCTATATAGACACACACACACACACACACACACACATATCTATATAGACACACACACACACACACATATACGCACACCTATATAGACACACACACACACACACACACACACACACACACACCTATATAGACACACACACACACACACACACACACACCTATATAGACACACACACACACACACACACACACATACCTATATAGACACACACACACACACACATACCTATATAGACACAAACACACACACACCTATATAGACACACACACACATACCTATATAGACACACACACACACACACACACACACACACACACACACACACACACACACACACACACCTATATAGACACACACATGCATATATATACACACACACATATATAGACACACACACACACACATATACCTATATAGACACACACACACACACACACACACACACACACACACACACAAACCTATATAGACACACACACACACACACACACACACACACACACACACCTATATAGACACACACACACACACACACACACACATACCTATATAGACACACCCACACACACACACACATATACCTATACAGACACACACACACTAGGGCTGGGCGATAAAACGATAACGATATGTATCGCGATAGACACGTGATCGATATCAATAAAAAATGTGTTCGATAAAACGTTCGATATTTTTTATTCTTCGTCGGAAGAAAACAGAGGTTGCGAAGCAAGTTTGGTTGCATTAACAAAGGCACTCGCTCTCTGGTAACCTAGCAACCAGAGCCATATAGAGATATCTCTCTATATGGCTCTGCTAGCAACGTAGGGAGTGACACGCCAACAACCAATCATGTTACAGTATCAAGTTTAGTTGCGCCATATCGTTGTCTCGTGCTGGTCTGCTGGATTCCTTTTCATAAGCAGAAAATGAGTGCCGCAGCGAGCGAGGAAATTGTAAATAAAAGAGGAAAAGTCAGCTCGCCAGTATGGCAGTTTTTTTGGGATATTATAAGTCTGAACGTAGTCAGACCAATGTCGTCTGCAAATGATGCAAGACCGTCGTCCCCGCCAAGACTGGTAACGTTAATACCACGAACTTGATGTACCACCTTAGCCGCGCTCACCCTTTGGAGCACAGCCGTATTCAACCAACAACATCTGTAGCTGCAACACCGCACAAGCAGCAGACCACCATGGAGAGGTACTGCATCAGTGCCTTATGACACAGAATCTAAACGGTACAAAGATATAACGGAGGCAGTGGCATATCATATAGCCAAAGACATGCTTCCGCTATCATATAGCCAAAGACATGCTTCCGCTCCGCTTAGATAATTAAGTGTTCATTGTGACTTTAGACTTAAGTTTACATTTTAATTATTTGAGTTTTCCATGGTTGTTGACATTTCTGTCTTAATAACTGAGGGGATTATGATCAGAGGAAGGTTAACTTTAAAATAAAAATGTTTAAATGTAATATATTTTTCTCCTGGTCCTTATTTTAAATGGGTCATAAAAAATATCAATAATTATCGATATCGACCGATATGAAACACTGATATCGTGATACAGTTTTCAGCCATATCGCCCAGCCCTAACACACACACACATATACCTATATAGACACACACACACACACATATACCTATATAGACACACACACACACACACACACACACACACACACACACATACCTATATAGACACACACACACACACACATATACCTATATAGACACACACACACACACACACACACACATATACCTATATAGACACACACACACACACACACACACACACACACATATACCTATATAGACACACACACACACACACATACCTATATAGACACACACACACACACACACACACATATACCTATATAGACACACACACACACATATACCTATATAGACACACACACACACACACACACACACACACATACCTATATAGACACACACACACACACACACACACACACACCTATATACACACACACACACACACACACACACCTATATAGACACACACACACACACACACACACACACACACACACCTATATAGACACACACACACACACACACACACACACACACACCTATATAGACACACACACACACACACACACACACACACACCTATATAGACACACACACACACACACACACACACACACCTATATAGACACACACACACACACACACACACACACACACATATATAGACACACACACACACACACACACACACACCTATATAGACACACACACACACACACACACACACACCTATATAGACACACACACACACACACACACACACCTATATAGACACACACACACACACACCTATATAGACACACACACACACACACACACACACACACACACACACACACACACACCTATATAGACACACACACACACACACACACACACACACACCTATATAGACACACACACACACACACACACACACACACACACACACACGCCTATATAGACACACACACACACACACACACACACACACACCTATATAGACACACACACACACACACACCTATATAGACACACACACACACACACACCTATATAGACACACACACACACACACACACACACACACACACACACACACACACCTATATAGAGACACACACACACACACACACACACACACACACACACACACACACACACATATATATACCTATACACACACACACATATATATATACCTATATAGACACACACACACACACACATTATACTGTAAGGTTATTTCATGAACTCTAAAGAACACAAACCTCTTTACAGTCTGCTTCTTCTTCATGACGTCACTCAGAGCGCATGCCTGTGTAAACCCTGAATATCTGTAGATCTGCACTGAACGAGCTAGATGCTGCGTTTGTTGAAGATTCGCACAAACACGTTTATTTCGCTCACACGCGCGTGCGCAGAGTTTATCTGCCCCCACCGGAAACACAAACACTGATCATCGGTTCCTGACGCGGAATCATTCTCACTCGAAGACTCGCCTCGACACGCGCACAAAAACACGGGTTTAAATATAAAAGGAGTATTTACAGATTATCTTTTTTGAATAAAACACGCGTAATAACAATAGCAGCGCTCCTGAGGCCGCGGTTTGTTTCTCATCGGCGCGGGACCTCGTGACGTCACTTCCGGTTGCCGCTTCTGCAGGTAGGAATGATGCAGGAACATTTAATTCTGTTATGATATAAGTTATTCGTTATTATTCTTGTCTACACTTATGGGGAATGTTTTATAATGATTTAGTATGTATGAACATGAATCTGTCACCGCATACATTACTCTACATAGTTGATCTTTATTATGAAAACCCTGATTATTTATCTTTTGAATATGTTGTCAGTTTATATTCAAGATTATTTCATTCAAAAATGTCAAATTCGTAATTTTTTCTCGCGACTTTTGTCGTGTTTCACCCCTCAGATGTATAAAGCATAACAAAGCCGCTCGATATCGGAGGTTTTGAGTTGATTTAAAGATATGATATTACGCTTTTCTTCTGTTTGTGTATTTGTGTTTTATTTATATATTTTCTTATGTACTTCTGTCATTCGTGATCTCTCTGTTCAAGGTTTTATTATTCGTCAATACTCAATTATTCAGAATATAATCAGTAAATCAGGTCAGGTCAATGGACAGTGCAATATATTTAACATGTTCATATTATTAAAAACAGTCAGATTTTTGAAATATGAGAATAGGGATGAAATACGAGAAACTAAGAAGAATTTGACATTTTTGAATTCAATAATCTTGAATATAATATATACAATAAGCTGACAACATATTCAGAAGATAAATAATCAGGGTTTTAATAAAACACAAAAACAGTTCGATGTTTTAAGTCTCTTCTGATCACGAAGCCTGCTTTTATTTCATCCAAAATACAGTATAAAATCTGAAATATTTTTACTATTTCAAAAATCTGATTTCTATGTGAATATGTGTTAAACTGTAATTTATTTCTGTATTTTCAGCATCATTACTCCAGTCTTCAGTGTCACATGATCTTCATAAATCATAATAATATGCTGATTTGCTCAAGAAACATTATTATTATAATGTTGAAAACAGCCGAGTAGAATTGTTTCAAGTTTCTTCGATGAATAAAGTTCAGAAGAACAGCATTTATCTGAAATAGAAATCTTTTGTTACATTATAAATGTCTTTATCATCACTTCTGATTAATTTAAAGCATCCTTGCTGAATAAAAGTATTAATTTCTATAATTTATTCCCCTAAAAATGATACTATTGTATAATGTTACAAAAGCTTTTTATTTCAAATAAATTATGATATTTGGATCTTTCTATTCATCAAAGAATCCTGGAAAGAAATGTTTTAAATATTGATAATAATAATAATGTTTTTTGAGCAGCATATTATTATGATTTCTGAAGATCATGTGACTGAAGTAATGATGCTGAAAATACAGAAATAAATGACATTTTAACACATATTCACATATTTTAAATAGTAGAAATATTTCAAAATATTACTGTAATGCTGTATTTTGGATCAAATGAGACTTGTTTAAAAACATTGGAAATCTTACCGATCTCAAACTTTTGACTGGTTGTGTAATGTTATATATTATTATGATTTAATAATTTTCTGATGTTCTAATACTCTCTTTTAGCTGTGTTTGTTTAGTAATATAAGCTGTGTTTGGGTTTCATGATCCTAGTGCGCAAAAAGGTGAATTTAGATCTGATGTGTGTCCTGTTTTCTCAGTGGTTAATACAGATCATCATCATCGTCGTCGTCTGATGAAGGCTCAGGAGGTGTCGGAGGACGCCGTGGACACACGGGTGAGCTGTGATGGAGAGAGAGGAACTGTTCGTTACGTGGGTCCGGTTCCTCCCACCGCAGGTCCGTCTCCGTTCATTCTGCTTTATACACTATATGGACAAAAGTATTAGCACCCCTTCTAATGCAAGGTTTGAGTGCTTTAGTAATCTCCATGAGTGTAAATCTTAATGTTTAAGCATATAATGATATTCTAGGGAATCTAATGTTATAGCAGGACTCTTTTCTATTCTAACATGACAGTTTCTCTGTGTATAAGACAAGAATCAAAGAGAAATGATGATTCAGTCAGTGTGGAAGAACTTGACTGGTCTGCAGAAAGCAGCTGAACACCTCTGGTGTGACTTTAAATGAGCCATAAACTCATCACCAAACACTAATGACTTGTACATTCATTATATGGACAAAAGTACTGACACCCCTTCTTTAGAAGAGAAAAAGGTGCTTCCAAACTGTGCCAACAAAGATGGAAACATAATTAATGCACTTCTGCAGACCAGTCAAGTTCTTCCACACTGACTGAATCATCATTTCTCTTTGATTCTTGTCTTATACACAGAGACACTGTCATGATAGAATAGAAAAGAGTCCTGCTATAACATTAGATTCCCTAGAATATCATTATATGCTTAAACATTAAGATTTACACTCATGGAGATTACTAAAGTAGTCAAACCTTTCATTAGGAGGGGTGCCAATACTTTTGTTCATATACCCCGGTTTCGCAGACAAGGCTTAAACCTAGTCCTAGACTAAAATGTAAGTCTGAGCTGTTTCATCTGAAATAAACATTGTTTTGTCTCAAGATGCACCCCAGCATAAAAGCTACTTAAATGTCCTAATTGAACTATGGCCTAATCTTGGCCTAGTCCAGCGGTTCTCAATTCCAGTCCTCGCGCCCCCCCGCTCTGCATATTTCATGTTACTCTAAATGCTTCAGATGTTTGTTCTATTGTAACGTAAGTGCCCTGCGAAGTGTACATCACAGGATATTCCGCCATGATTCCAGTTCGAAGCGAACGTATATATTCCATTCAAAGTGCATTGAAGTGTGCAAGACGTGAAGCAATGGACCCTGTGTAGGGAGCAATGGACACTGTGTAGGGAGCAATGGACCCTGTGTAGGGAGCAATGGCCCCAGTGTAGGGAGCAATGGACCCTGTGTAGGGAGCAATGGACCCTGTGTAGGGAGCAATGGACCCTGTGTATGGAGCAATGGACCCTCTGTAGGGAGCAATGGACCCTGTGTAGGGAGCAATGGACCCTGTGTATGGAGCAATGGACCCTGTGTAGGGAGCAATGGACCCTGTGTAGGGAGCAATGGACCCTGTGTAGGGAGCAATGGACACTGTGCAGGGAGCAATGGACACTGTGTATGGAGCAATGGACCCTGTGTAGGGAGCAATGGACACTGTGCAGGGAGCAATGGACACTGTGTATGGAGCAATGGACACTGTGTAGGGAGCAATGGACCCTGTGTATGGAGCAATGGACCCTGTGTAGGGAGCAATGGACCCTGTGTATGGAGCAATGGACCCTCTGTAGGGAGCAATGGACCCTGTGTAGGGAGCAATGGACCCTGTGTATGGAGCAATGGACCCTGTGTAGGGAGCAATGGACCCTGTGTAGGGAGCAATGGACCCTGTGTAGGGAGCAATGGACACTGTGTATGGAGCAATGGACCCTGTGTAGGGAGCAATGGACACTGTGTAGGGAGCAATGGACCCTGTGTAGGGAGCAATGGACCCTGTGTAGGGAGCAATGGACCCTGTGTAGGGAGCAATGGACCCTGTGTAGGGAGCAATGGACACTGTGTAGGGAGCAATGGACACTGTGTAGGGAGCAATGGACACTGTGTAGGGAGCAATGGACCCTGTGTAGGGAGCAATGGACCCTGTGTAGGGAGCAATGGACCCTGTGTAGGGAGCAATGGACACTGTGTAGGGAGCAATGGATCCTGTGTAGGGAGCAATGGATCCTGTGTAGGGAGCAATGGACACTGTGTGGGGAGCAATGGACACTGTGTAGGGAGCAATGGACACTGTGTAGGGAGCAATGGACACTGTGTGAGAGCAATGGACACTGTGTAGGGAGCAATGGACCCTGTGTAGGGAGCAATGGACACTGTGTAGGGAACAATGGACCCTGTGTAGGGAGCAATGGACCCTGTGTAGGGAGCAATGGACACTGTGTAGGGAGCAATGGATCCTGTGTAGGGAGCAATGGACACTGTGTAGGGAGCAATGGATCCTGTGTAGGGAGCAATGGACACTGTGTGGGGAGCAATGGACACTGTGTAGGGAGCAATGGACACTGTGTAGGGAGCAATGGACACTGTGTGGGGAGCAATGGACACTGTGTAGGGAGCAATGGACCCTGTGTAGGGAGCAATTGACACTGTGTAGGGAGCAATGGACACTGTGTAGGGAGCAATGGACCCTGTGTAGGGAGCAATGGACCCTGTGTAGGGAGCAATGGACCCTGTGTAGGGAGCATGTCAATCGGAACACAGTTCATGCACAGAGCACACTTCTAACAAGCTGATTATCTGAATCAGGTGTGTTCACAAAGAGAGACATGCTAAATATGCAGAGCGGGGGGGCGCGAGGACTGGAATTGAGAACCTCTGGCCTAGTCTAAGTCCTGTCTGTGAATCCGGGCTTCGTGTATGAGGTTTGGTTGTGTTCAGAATCGGTCGGTCTTCTGCTCCTGCAGGTCTGTGGTTGGGAGTGGAGTGGGACGATCCAGAGAGAGGAAAACACGACGGGAGTCATGAAGGAGTGCGATACTTCACCTGCAGGTGCTCATCAGCGACCAAACAATTACAGTCCATGATAGAAATGTGAGCAAAGCTTGTGTGTGTCCTCCATCAGACACCCGACGGGCGGCTCGTTCGTTCGGCCCAAGAAGGCCAGTTTCGGGGAGGATTACGTGACGGCTCTGAAGCAGCGCTACGAGGTGGAACTACAGGAGGTTATCGGAGAAGAGCTGAGGATCTCCAGCAAAACCGTGATGATGGTCGGCTTTGAGGACGTCAAGCAGAAACAGAGGCGAGGTTTAGGGCTGTCAAAAAAAATTGAATATTCATAAAACTCCATGCATTAATGCTGCATTCGAATTTTAGGTGTGCATCAGTGGACGAGATGTGATGACTATGTAGGTGTCGTTGCATTTAAATGCTTTTGTTAATCTATCCAGTTGATGCGGCGCTGCTTATTCAACATATTGCAGAAAAAGAGAAAATCAATGCAGAGATGATGTTGTTTACCTTAAAGCTGAAACCATGCCGTTCACACAGAACACATATTTAGCACATTTTCTATCAGCATTGCACTCGTGTCTCACACAAGAGAGAGCCGCATGTTTAGAAAGCATGACAAATTAATGTAAGTTAAACTTTTAAAAACACGTCTCGAGACTTTATGGCGTGTTTTCCCATGTTTTTAGATGAAAAAAAGTCGGTTTGTGTGTTAAACTATACATACATACATCATGCATCAATTGTTTAAGCAACATAATTCATTA
The DNA here is from genome assembly GCA_027422435.1 of Schizopygopsis pylzovi. Lineage (NCBI taxonomy): Eukaryota > Metazoa > Chordata > Actinopteri > Cypriniformes > Cyprinidae > Schizopygopsis > Schizopygopsis pylzovi. The sequence continues at coordinate 26,552,492 of CM049835.1, read as the reverse complement.
TATATGGTTTATAAACATTATTTGAAACATTATGCACTTTTTTCTACAGTAGTCGTGTTATTTTATTGATTTGAAGAAACGTGTATTAGTAATATTTTGCGCCCTCTTGTGGCCAAAAGCTTTTTTTTTTCATGACTGAAATTATGCGAATATTGATCATATTTTAGCACAAAATTAGAATTTAGTTTGACAGCCCTAGTGAGGTTTGTTTGGGATCAGTAGGATTTGTAATGTTTTTAAAGTCTCTTCTGCTCATCAAGGCTGCATTTATTTGATCAAAAATACAGGAAAAAACTGTGAAATATTATTGCATTTTAAAATACCGGTTTTGTTTTTTAATATACTCTAAAATGTATTTTATTTCTGTGATCAAAGCAATAAATCTTCAGTGTCACATGATCTTCAGAAATCATAATAATATGCTGATTTATTCTCAATGTTGTAAAAGCTGTTATATTTTTTTGGAACCTGTGATAATTTTTTTTCAGGATTTTTATTATGAATAAAAAGTTACAAAGAACCGCGTTTATTCAAAATAGAAATCTTTTTGTATCAATATAAGTCTTTACTAGCTAAAAATTACTTTACTAAAAAATGACTGACCCCAAACTTTTGAACAGTATATTGCTACAAAAAAATATATATTTAGAATAAACGCAGTTCTTTTTTAGAATCCTGAAAAAAGTATCACAGGTTATAAAAATATTAAGCAGAACAACTGTTTCCATATAAAATGGAATTGATGTATAATGATGCTGATACACAATATAAGATTGATTAATTATAATTGTCACAATATTACAGTTTTTTTTCTGTATTTTAGATTAAATTAAATGCAGCCTTGATGAGCCGAAGAAACGTAAACATTAAAAACTCTACTCATCCCAAACTTTTGTTAAAGTGTATTTTGGATGTGTTTATTTCCTCTAGTCTGACATATAATAGATATAAGACCTATAATAGAAGCAGAAACCTGAGCACTGCATGAAACGCACGTCTAGTTCTATTATTATGATCACGAATCCTGCTTTTATTTCATCCAAAATACAGTATAACAGTAAAATCTGAAATATTTTTACTATTTCAAATATCTGATTTCTATGTGAATATATGTTAAACTGTAATTTATTTCTGTATTTTCAGCATCATTACTGCAGTCTTCAATGTCACATGATCTTCAGAAATCATAATAATATACTGATTTACTCAAGAAACATTATTATTATTATAATTTTGAAAACAGCCGAGTAGAATTGTTTCAGGTTTCTTCGATGAATAAAGTTCAGAAGAACAGCATTTATCTGAAATAGAAATCTTTTGTTACATTATAAATGTCTTTATAATCGCTTCTGATTAATTTAAAGCATCCTTGCTGAATAAAAGTATTAATTTCTATAATTTCTTCCCCTAAAAATGATGCTATTGTATAATGTTACAAAAGCTTTTTATTTCAAATAAATTATGATATTTGGATCTTTCTATTCATCAAAGAATCCTGGAAAGAAATGTTTTAAATATTGATGATAATAATGTTTTTTGAGCAGCATATTATTATGATTTATGAAGATCATGTGACTGAAGTAATGATGCTGAAAATACAGAAATAAATGACATTTTAACAGATATTCACATATTATAAATAGTAGAAATATTTCAAAGCATGATTAGGGAGGAGCATAACATGCATGCTGCTCTTTGTGCTCTCGCAGGCTGGAGAAGCTGACAGAAGTCGGTCTGAGGAGATGCGAGGTGTCCGGTCCAGGCCCGGAGAATCAGATCAGAAACACCACACCATGTATCCTTCAGAAACACGTCATTGATGTTCTCAGACGGGAGCGAGACGACTCTTATCGTTTCTGATATACCTCCCTGTCATAAAGTCTAGTTGTTGTCATACGTGTCCCTGGAGCACAGACGCAGTCATAAGCAGCACGGGGATATCTGTAGCAATAGCCAAAAATACACTGCATGGGTCAAAATTATACATTTGTCTTTTATGCCATAAATAATTAGGATATTAAGATTATGCTCCATTAAGATTTTTAGTATATATACATCAAAACTTAATTATTGATTATTAATATGCATTGCTAAGAACTTAATTTGAACAACTTTAAAGATGATTTTCTCAATATTCAGATGTTTTCACACCCTCAGATTCCAGATTTACAAATATTGTCCAAACCATACATCAATGGAAATATGATTTATTCAGCTTTCAGATGATGCATACATCTCAATTTCCCAGAACTGACCCTTTGACTGGTTTTGTGCTCCAGGGTCACACATTGTGACTTGTACAGTCTGGAACTGGTTTGTTTTAGGGCTGTACAGTACGACAAACATATGAGTAAATATAGTACAGTAGCATGCGTATGAGCCTGTTTACAAACCTGGTGTCCAACAAAGATATCATTTATTAATATTCAATTTCTCCGAATTAACTTCATAACATCAGTCGAGTGTTTGAAATAACTTTTTGTGATCAGATGTGGTTTCATATCACAGAATGAGGCAGAAATCATGCTATTTTATAGTATTATATACAGGCTATGTCGATTATAAATATACTTTATTCTTCTAAAAATACCCAGGATTGCACACAGATAAACCATATATTGTCATAATCATATGTTTATTGTCTTAGTTTCTGCGTTTTATTCAGCCATATCTGGATACCTTTTTTATGCCCATTGAAGAATGTTTTAGTTATTTATTTTATTGCATATGAACATAAAAAAAGAGAAATACATCGTTGCATATAAATGCCATCAGATAAAACATTAGCCAGAGGAAGAAAGAAAACATATAATAAAACAATAAAATCACGCTTTACTTGTATATTCCAAATTTGCTGATAATATTAGAAGTCCTGAGAGATTTTTTGTTTTGCATTTATATACAATATTACAGAATTCTTTAAATTTGTTGATAAAATAAAAAAATTGGCTTACCACCTGTGTTTATGAAACTTCCCCATTATAACCAGAAATGTATTAATATACGCTTTATCCTTTTCTATCCCATAATCATCAACATGTATCATTATATCAGACCCAGTTTAACAGCTGTATTACGTTTTATTGTGATTAAATTCTCAACATCAACCCAAAATATCTTTGTATAAATGCAATGATTTTTTTTGTATTTTTCTATAAAATATACAAATATTTTTTTGAATTAAACAGTCCTTACATTACGTGTGTACTCCGTAATGCTCACAAAATATGAAAGATAATAGTTTTCTCTAAAGAAACATGATTGTTTTGGTCTCTTATGGTGCTTTTCCACTGCTTGGTACGGTTCGGTACGGTTCACTTTGGGGGGGTTTTCCACTGGGTACAGTACCTGGTACCTGGCACTTGTTTAGTACCACCTTGGCCGAGGTTAGTGGATGCATGAGATTCCCTGAATGATCGTCACTGATAGCAGAAGTTATGGTGATCTATGTTTAAGCGCATGTCTTCCGTCCCCGCGTGCAGCTTCTTTAACCGCGTCTCTCAGTGGCTCAGTCTCTGGATCTTTCTGGAAACCTGCTGAGCTCGTGGGAGGTGCTGGCGGCGATCACCGAGCAGCTGGAGTCTCTGCAGGAGCTGCAGCTCAGGTGAGGCCGTGTGACGCACCTGGCATCATTTTACAGGGTTACACACACACACACACACACACACACACACACACACACACACACACACACACACACACACACACACACACACACACACACACACACACACACACACACACATTCACCTGCTGTCTCTCAGGCTGTGACACACACGCGCACACACACGCACGCACACACACACACACACACACACACACACACATTCACCTGCTGTCTCTCAGGCTGTGACACACACACACACACACACACACACACATTCACCTGCTGTCTCTCAGGCTGTGACACACACACACACACACACATTCACCTGCTGTCTCTCAGGCTGTGACACACACACGCACGCACGCACACAGACACACACACATTCACCTGCTGTCTCTCAGGCTGAGACACACACGCACGCACGCACACACAGACACACACACACACACACATTCACCTGCTGTCTCTCAGGCTGTGACACACACGCACGCGCACACACACACACATGCACACACACACACATTCACCTGCTGTCTCTCAGGCTGTGACACGCGCTCGCGCACACACACACACACACATTCATCTGCTGTTTCTCAGGCTGTGACACACGCACGCACACAGACATACACACACACACACACACACATTCATCTGCTGTTTCTCAGGCTGTGACACACGCACGCACACAGACATACACACACACACACACACATATTCACCTGCTGTTTCTCAGGCTGTGACACACGCACACACACACATTCATCTGCTGTTTCTCAGGCTGTGACACACACACACACACACACACACAGACACACATTCACCTGCTGTCTCTCAGGCTGTGACACACACGCAGACACACACACACACAATCACCTGCTGTCTCTCAGGCTGAGACACACGCACGCACGCACACACACACACACACATTCACCTGCTGTCTCTCAGGCTGTGACACACACACACACACACACAGACACACGCACGCACACACACACATTCACCTGCTGTCTCTCAGGCTGTGACACACAGACACACACACACACATTCACCTGCTGTCTCTCAGGCTGTGACACACGCACGCACGCACGCACACAGACACACACACACATTCACCTGCTGTCTCTCAGGCTGTGACGCACGCACGCACACACACACACACACACACAGACACACATTCACCTGCTGTTTCTCAGGCTGTGACACACACACGCGCACACAGACACACACACAGACACACATTCACCTGCTGTCTCTCAGGCTGTGACACACGCACGCACGCACACACACACATTCACCTGCTGTCTCTCAGGCTGTGACACACACACACACACATTCACCTGCTGTCTCTCAGGCTGTGACGCGCACAGACACACACACATACACACACATTCACCTGCTGTTTCTCAGGCTGTGACACACACACGCGCACACACAGACACACACACAGACACAGATTCACCTGCTGTCTCTCAGGCTGTGACACACGCACGCACGCACACACACATTCACCTGCTGTCTCTCAGGCTGTGACGCGCACAGACACACACACATACACACACATTCACCTGCTGTTTCTCAGGCTGTGACACACACACACACACACACACACATACACACACACACACACATTCACCTGCTGTTTCTCAGGCTGTGACACACACACACACTCTCTCTCTCTCTCTCTCTCTCTATAGCGAGTAACTTAAGATTTCACATTCTATAAAGTTCTCATTATAATGCTTATGTCATTAATGTTTATGGCAGAGTAGTGCTATATTTTCATCCAATTACATGCTGTTTGCCTATTGTTATGGTTTGGCTATTTTTAGCACCGTTTTATTCTCTTCCCGCTCGTCAGCTGACAATCACTTAAGTCAAACGCAGTCACAAGGCTGTACCTGTTAACGAAGGCAAACATGCCAGGAAAATTTACATTTCAAGAGCTTTGGCAACAAAATGTGTTAAAAGCAGACGACAGAACATCTAAATGTAAAGTTGGTTAAACTATTATCGAGCTTTCAAATATTGGAGACGGAGCACAACAGTGGCCTGTTTTTCTGTTCATTATAGCTCATGGAAAGTGAGCTTCTTAGTCAGTGAAAGTCAGGGAATCTGACATGCTTGTATTCCCGTCTGAGGTCCGTTTATTGTGCAGTCACAACAGGTTGAGTCTCTCCAGTGAGCCGAGCCGATTAAGCCCCGCCTTCTCTGGTCTGAGGGTGCTGTCACTCAACAGCTGCGCACTCACCTGGACTCAGGTCAGATGTGGTTTCTGTTTGTGCTCGTTCTCTGGTGTACTGAGTTATATCATACGTAACAGTGCGTTCTTACACGTACACTACTGCTCAAACGCTTGGAATAAATATATATATATATGTTTATTAATGTTCTTCTGCTCACCAAGGCTGCATTTATTTAATCAAGAATACGATAAAAACAGTAATATTGTGAATTATTTACATTTATAATAATTCAATCATTCAATTGTAATAATATTTTACAATATTACAAATTGTACAAATACAGCATAACAGTAATATTGAAAAAACTTCAGAATATTAAAAATTTTTAATTGTATTATTTCACAATGTTAATATTTGACTGTATTTTTACGGTAATTTGGAAAATACTTCCGAATATTAAAAAAATTAAATAGTATTATTTCACAACGTTACTATTTTACTGTATTTTTACGGTAATATTGAAAAATACTTCAGAATATTAAAAAAATTTAATTGTATTATTTCACAACGTTAATATTTTTACTGTATTTTTACAGTAATATTGTGAAATACTTATTATAATTAAAATAATACATATAGTTGTAATTATTATTACTAATTTAACATAATAATAGCAACTAATTATTATGATCAATTAATAAAATAGTATTACTAAATTAATCAATAATATTAACGGTTAAATAAATACAATAATTAAATTAATAATTCACTAATTACTTAACTGTAATTATATTTCACAATATTACTGTATATAGTAAAATTGTTATATTGTGATTTTTTTTATTAATAATTCATAAATGAAATACATTGTAATACTATTTCACAATATCACTGTAAAAATACATTAAAAACAGTAATATGGTGAAATATTAAAAAATATTTAAATTAATAATAATTAATTAACTAATACAATTGCAATATTTTACAATATTACTGTAAGAATAAAGTAAAAGCAGTAATACTGTAAAATATTTAAAACTGTTAATAATTATAATATTACTGTAAAAATACATTAAAAACAGTAATACGGTGAAATATTTTAAATTATTATTAAATTAATAATAATTAATTAACTAATACAATTGCAATATTTTACAATATTACTGTAAGAATAAAGTAAAATATTTAAAACTGTTAATAATATTAATAATTATAAAATTACTGTAAAAATGCCATAAAAACAGTAGTATTGTGTGATATTCAAAACTTAATAATACAAATAAATAAATTATATTTCACAATATTAATGTAAAAATATAATAAAAACACCAAATCTGTTAAATTCAAAATAATACATATTTGTATATTAAATAAGTAACTAATACAATTGTAAAAAATATTTCACTATAATATATTTGTGATCAAATGAATGCAGCCTTGATGAGCACATTATTAATTATTCCAAACTTATGATGTGTTGTGTGTGTGTGTGTGTGTGTGTGTGTGTGTGTGTGTGTGTGTGTGTGTGTGTGTTGGTGTGTGTTTGTGTTTTGTGTGGTTGTGTGTGTGTGTGTGTGTGTGTGTTGTTGTTGGTGTGTGTTGTTGTGTGTGTGTGTGTGTGTGTGTGTGTGTGTGTGTGTGTGTGTGTGTGTGTGTGTGTGTGTGTGTCTCTTCGGCTCTGACCCCTGACCCCTGACCCCCAGGTGCTCCACTGCGCCCCCATGTGGCAGACGCTAGAGGAACTTTACCTCGCTCACAATGACATCACAGAACTACAGAGGTACAACACTGAATCACGAGCAGAAATACCCCTCGTGTCACAGGAACCAATCATGCTTTCCTTCATCCAGACCAGAACGTGTGCTACAGACTTTAACAGTTCTGGATTTATCCAACAACCACATAGTGCAGGAGACAGTGCTGGAAATCTCACATTTACCCTGGTAAGAGAGAACAAACAATGAACGTCTTGAATCATAACAACATCATAACTGTGCAATAATGTTTGCATCTTCAGTTTGGAGAAGCTGAATGTGTCCAGCACCGGTTTATCTGTCCTTCAGTTCAGCGATGCTTCTCCAGGTACCAGTGTTTCAATCCTCTATACTGTATAATGTGTGTGTACTGTACATGCATCAAATAAAAACAAGATTTCCATGCTGTGAAGGGAACAAGACGGCTTCGTTTCCTGCGCTGAAGACACTTTTACTAGACGACAACAACATTTCAGAGGTACATCTAGAAGAACATCATGTGAATGGCTCGTTTTAGTGTCTAATTGCCAAAAGTGATTTTTCTTAAATGCAAGTAAGTGTCCGCGTGAAATCAAAATTGGCTATATTTATTTTGTTAGCGGCAGTGTTGGGGAAAGTTACTTTTAAAAGTAATGTGTTACAATATTGCGTTACTCACAAAAAAAGTAACTAATTACGTTACTTAGTTACTTTTTATGGAAAGTAATGCGTTACAATATTTTGCTACTCACTAAAAAAGTAACTAATTACGTTACTTAGTTACTTTTTATGGAAAGTAATGCGTTACAATATTTTGCTACTCATTAAAAAAGTAACTAATTACGTTACTTAGTTACTTTTTATGGGAAAGTAATGCGTTACGTTACTTTCGTGTTACTTTTTAAATATGAGCAGGGCTTGATTGTTTGTTTTTAATACAAGAAGTTATATTTATAGCAAATATAAAAGCCTTTCACACCAAAAAGTGTAATGAATAAACCTCAGACTGAAGGACGAGTAAATCACGTCTGTACAGAAGAACACAGGAGAAGTTCAACACTCTTCAGCAATAAAACAATATTAGTTTATCTAAAGTAATTTTTTTATTAGTATGATTGAACTGATCATCAAAGGTCAGCAGCAAACACATCGTTAATAAAATGAGATTAGATATATTTGTGTTGTTTATCATATTTAATTATTGCAGGTTTCGTCATATTCTGAGTTTGCATTTCACTGTTTTAATTCATTTTGATGAATACTGAATCTGTTTTTTGCGAGTGGGATGAATTAATACACATTCATATTTAGTCTAAATTAGATCTACAGTAAGATCATGTTCACACAGCATCAATAAATTGGGAAAAGTAACTCAGATATTTTCTTGTAAATTAAAAAGTAATGCGTTACTTTACTAGTTACTTGAAAAAAGTAATATTATTAAGTAACTCGCGTTACTTGTAATGCGTTACCCCCCCGACACTGGTTAGCGCACTATTTTTGTCAATCCACAAAAAAAATGTGTTTGCAATTTTATTTGAGTTAATGTTTGTTTTCTTTGGAGTTTTGTGAATTTTTTAGTTATAATAAGCTGAAATGGTGTTGTGTCTCTGCAGTGGCGTGTGCTGAACGAGCTGGAGAAGCTGTCGTCTCTTCTTCATCTGTCCTGTCGGAGAAACCCGCTGCTGCAGAGAGAGAAGAACCTGGAAACCGCCAGACAGATCATCATCGCACGGCTGAGCCGGCTGGAGCTGCTCGACATGAGACAGGTGACGCTCAAACACACCTTTATGAGCAAGACTTGACTTTATCCTCCAGAAACGCCATTTATGAGCCGTGCTGGGGTGAGTTACTTCAACAGTATGTACTAATTACTCTCTCAGAAAAGTATTTAATTACTTATTATTTATTTTTTTATTTTATTTTATTTATTTTATTTATTTTATTTATTTTATTTATTTTATTTATTTTATTTATTTTATTTATTTTATTTTATTTTATTTTATTTATTTTATTTATTTTATTTATTTTATTTATTTTATTTATTTTATTTAATTTATTTTATTTTATTTATTTTATTATTTTATTAATTTTATTTAATTATTTATTTTATTAATTTTATTTAATTATTAAATTTTATTTATTTTATTTATTTTATTTATTTTATTTATTTTATTTATTTTATTTATTTTATTTTATTATTTATTTTAATTTATTTTAATTTAATTATTTTAATTTAATTATTTAATTTTAATTTAATATTTATTACTTTTTAATATTTATTAATATGTATTACTTTCTAAATCCTATATCAAAGTTAATGAATGATACAAGGATAGAAATTAAACGGTTCTTTTAATTATTCCAAATAAATAATGATAACTACATCAATTATTCTGGATTATTACACTTTAGAACAGAGTTCAATTCTCACTATACTTTTTCCTCGATATACTCCTAATTACTGCTTATTAATATTAATAAAGTAGTTGTTGACAATGACGTTTAAGTAGTGAGTCGGATAAAGTCTTGCAGAATAAGACATTAATTTAAGTATTAATAAACAGCCAATATCCCAGTAATATTCATGCTAATAACCAACACGTTAATAGTGAGAAGTGGACACTAAAGTGTTACCAATATTCTTAATAATTTACCAAATAATTTAAAGTGAGAAGGGTGCATAAAAAGCATGCATTTTAAGGTTTTGCATTGTATTGTGTATAAATGTTCTACACACAGAATTAAGTTAAATTACATAAGAAGTAACTCATTAAATTACAGGAAAAATCAGAGTAATCCCTTACTTTATTTTTTCAAGGGAAAACTACTTAGTGACTAGCTACACCCAACACTGTGTATAAGATGGCCACGGCTCATATAGTCTGATATAGTGAGAATACAAGCAAACGCTCCTCTAAAGATCATCTGATGATCAGATTTGAGACTAAAACATGATTGATGGAGAATCAAGTAAAGCTGAGCTGCTTCAGAAAGTGTTCATCTGGAGATACGACTGCAGTTATTCTGATCAAAACCAGTCCAGAAGTTTCTACAATCACACTAAAAGAGCTTAACTGGATAAAAAAACGACAGAAGACATGATGAGAGTGAGAGTGCAAAGTTTGATTGATTAGAGGCCTTGCGTGTCAGTAGCTTTATCCGGTGTTGTTGTCAGGTTTTGTCGGATGAGCGGAGGGGTGCGGAGCTGGATTACTGTAAGATGTTTGGGTTGGCGTGGCTGAAGGCTGGAGGTCACCGTGATCCGGAGAAGAACGACCCGAACGCAGAGTTCATGAGCGAACACCCGCGATTCCTCGCGCTCATCCGGAGTGAGTGTGGCCTGCTGTTTAAACTGAGCTGGAAGCTCCGCCCACAGAGGAATCTCATTGGTTGAGCTTATTTGCATATTAAACATCTGGGCCCGTATTCATGAAAAATCTTGGTGCTAAGAGTTGCTCCTAGTAACAAAATTATTAGAAATTTGGGTGGGATGTCTTAAAATTAAAGAAAATATCCTAGTAAAAATCTTAAGCCTTAAAAGAGGTCTTAAGGTGCAAAATTGTTAGGAGTACGAACAAGGACTTTTAAGAGTTTCTTTAGCAGCGGAAAACATGGACCAAACATGAAGAAGGAGATGAAATGTGTTGCACACAATGCATGACGGTGAGTTAATAATACACTACACATTAGATCACGCAGGGGTCGTGTTTGTGACCGATCTTATTAGAGACATGCTAACATCTCCGACACCACACAGAAATGCCATCGCGCCAGAAATGGACGTAATCACTACATTAACTACGTTAACATATTTATGCAGCATCAATGATTTCTGTATCTGACAGCACGTTCAGAAACGTATTGTGTCGCTGTTAATTTCTTATAAAATACGTTAAGTATGACAGTATGGTAAATAAAGAATATATATACATAGATTGTGTGTGTGTGCGTGTGTGTGTGTGTGTGTGTGTGTGTGTGTGTGTGTGTGTGTGTGAGCGAGAGAGAGTACGGTAAAGCAGGAAAAATTTCAAAGTGAAGGCTTATAATAAATCCTACTCTTAAAAGCACTCTTATTTCCTTCTTGAACAACCAACCAATCACAGTCTTCAAAAGACTGTATCTTACCTAGCAACAGGGTCAGCCCCGCCTCCTCACTAAGATAAGAGTTGCTCTCAGATTGGTTCTGAATCACTTTTAAGCTAAGACTCCTAGTTAGAAATTTTTTAAGCTAAATTAGGAGCTCTCTAAAAGGATTTTTAGGATCTTTAAGAATACGGGCCCTGATATGATCTTATAGAGACTGCTAATCATAATCTAAAACCCAGAACAGAAATCCATGACTAGCCAATAGAGACAGAGAGCTCATTTAGGCCACGCCCACACACATTGACTTTGTATTGCGTGTGGGAAGCTGCCTCCTTGTCATATAAAACAGAACAATATCTAAAAGCTGCTGTGTGACGAGGTGTACAGCAAACAAGCTAAAAACCCAGAACTACGTTTTTATAAGCCGTCGACCCAAAAACGTGCATTTAAGGACTCAAAATAGAGCGCATCGTGTCATATTACTCCAAAAACTGCACCCACTGAAGAGAAACGTAATCGGCGACAGCAAACATTCATTGTTTTGAACCAAATCAAAGGATTATTTGACCACCTGATGTGAACCCGAGAGGAGCAGATATAATGAGAAACTATATTTTATTGATTTATGTCAGTTACCTTCCTTTTGTTTGAGAAATTATCAAACTGAATGGCCCAACGTGAAATACCCCGACATCTACAAATATTTGTGTCCTGAAATGCTTGTTTTTTGTGTCGACGGTTTATAAAAGCATAGTTCTGGGTTTGCCGTACACCTCGTCACACAGCAGCTTTTAGACATTGCTCTGTTTTTTGTTATTGGTCAGAAATGACAAGGAGGCAGCGTCCCGCAATACAAAGTCAATGTGTGTGGGCGTGGCCTAAATGTGCTCTGTCTCTATTGGCTGGTTTTCTGTAGTATTTGTATAAAACACTGACGGTTTGTTTGTTTGTTTGTTCAGAGTACGGCGCTCCAGAGGAGGGCGAGCTGAAAGAGCAGAAACCCTTTGCACTAAAAAATCAATTATTAAGTATGAATCTTCCATCATCTCATCAATACAGACCATTTATGGCAAGCTGTTTTGACTCAGGATATGAATTCTTGATATCAACAATTAAATTTTTACTAGTTAAAATGTTGATGCTTGTAATTGCATTTTAACTAGTTAAATGTCACTTTAGACTGCAATTCAAAATCAATTGTTGATATCAATAATTCAATTGTAGATATTAGAATTTCAGATTTCAGATATTTCGGATTTCAGATATCAGAAATGAACATTGTCACTAGTGACAATTAAATTGTTGATATCAAGAACTAACATTTTAACTAGTAAAAATTCAATTGTTGATATCAAGGATTAACATTTTAACTAGTAAAAATTAAATTGTTGATATCAAGGATTAACATTTTAACTAGTAAAAATTGAATTGTTGATATCAAGGATTAACATTTTAACTAGTAAAAATTAAATTGTTGATATCAAGGATTAACATTTTAACTAGTAAAAATTAAATTGTTGATATCAAGGATTAACATTTTAACTAGTAAAAATTAAGTTGTTGATATCAAGAATTAACATTTTAACTAGTAAAAATTCAATTGTTGATATCAAGAATCAACATTTTAACTAGTAAAAACTCAATTGTTGATATCAAGAACTAAATTGTTGATATCAAGAATTAACATTTTAACTAGTAAAAATTAAGTTGTTGATATCAAGAATTAACATTTGAACTAGTAAAAATTAAGTTGTTGATATCAAGAATCAACATTTTAACTAGTAAAAATTGAATTGTTGATATCAAGAATCAACATTTTAACTAGTAAAAATTGAATTGTTGATATCAAGAATTAACATTTTAACTAGTAAAAATTTAATTGTTGATATCAAGAATCAACATTTTAACTAGTAAAAATGAAATTGTTGATATCAAGAATTAATATCCTGAGAATGAATAAAAGTCAAAACGGCTTGCCCCATAGACCATTAAACACCCTCACCATATGAGCATCTCTGCTTTCGTTTCAGCCGTGACGTTCGTTTGTCCGGAGGACTCGGAGAGGGAGCCCATAGAGAAGAAGCTGCCAGGTAAAGCGCGCGTTAGAAACGCGGCACGCGTGACGGATGTTTGAGGTGTTTCTGCTGTTTTCAGGCTCGATGATCGTTCAGAAGGTGAAGGGGCTTTTACATCGGCTGCTCAAATTACCAGGAGTGGAGTTACAGCTCTCCTACACCTGCTCCAAGGTACAACACAGCGCCACAAACTCGCTTTAATGCATTTATTCTTTCTTTTATTTCTTACAAACATTTATATGATAAACTTGCATTGCTTAATAATATATTTGAGGTACTCATTTTATTTTCACTTTAATTTTAATACTTTTGTTGTGTGTTGTGATTTTATTCGTTTTTTTACATGTCTTTATATAGTTTTAATTAATTTATTTTATTCATTAGTTTTAGTTTACTTTTAGTTATTTTTGTACTTCAAATTAAATTAGAAATGAAAGTAGCTGACATAAAATAAGTTTTGTTTGTTTTTCTATATATATTTTTATTTCACTTAACGCTTTCTTGTCAAGTAACAACAAATATTTTATATTAGCTTTGGTTAATTTTAGTTTGTTTTATTAATTTTATGTAGTTTTATCAGTTTTTTGTTTGTTTTGTATTTGCATTGCTTAATACTATTTGAGATACTTTTAGTTTTTGTTAATATTTTAAATTAGGTTTTATCATTATAATTTCTGTTTTCACTTTAATTTGAGTTCATTTTAATACTTTTTGTCATTTTTACTAGTTTTTGTTTTACATAGTTTGTTATTTTTGTATTTTATTCATTAGTTTTAGTTTACTTTTAGTACTTCAAATTAAACTAAACAAAAATGAGAAATGAAAGTAGCTGACATTATACTTTTTGTATCTAATTTTATTTCAGTTAACGTTTATTTTGTGTCAAGTAACAAAAAATATTTTTATGGTTTTAGTTTTGGTTGGTAATTTGATTAATTTTGTGTTTTTGCCATTTTTGTTAGTTTTTTTTTGTATGTATAGTTTTTATTAATTTTGATATAGTTTCTTATTTTTATTGTATTTTTGTAGTTTAGGTAATTTAATTGTAGTAAAAAATTAGGTAATTTAATGTGTTTTTGTCATTTTTATTATGTATAGTTTTTATTAATTTTGATATAGTTTCTTATTTTTATTGTATTTTTGTAGTTTAGGTAATTTAATTGTAGTTCAAATTAGGTAATTGAATGTGTTTTTGTCATTTTTATTATGTATAGTTTTTATTAATTTTGATATAGTTTCTTATTTTTATTGTATTTTTGTAGTTTAGTTAATTTAATTGTAGTTCAAATTAGGTAATTTAATGTGTTTTTGTCATTTTCATTATGTATAGTTTTTATAAATTTTGATATAGGGTCTTATTTTTCATTGTATTTTTGTAGTTTAGGTAATTTAATTGTAGTTAAAATTAGTTAATTTAATGTGTTTTTGTCATTTTTATTATGTATAGTTTTTATTAATTTTGATATAGTTTCTTATTTTTCATTGTATTTTTGTAGTTTAAGTAATTTAATTGTAGTTAAAATTAGGTAATTTAATGTGTTTTTGTCATTTTTATTAGTTTTTATTATGTATAGTTTTTATTAATTTTGATACAGTTTCTTATTTTTATTGTATTTTTGTAGTTTAGGTAATTTAATTGTAGTTAAAAAATTAGGTAATTTAATGTTTTTGTCATTTTAATTATGTATAGTTTTGATGAATTTTGATAGGTTCTTATTTTTATTGTATTTTTGTAGTTTAAGTAATTTAATTGTAGTTAAAATTAGGTAATTTAATGTGTTTTTGACATTTTTATTATGTATAGTTTTTATAAATTTTGATATAGGGTCTTATTTTTTATTGTATTTTTGTAGTTTAAGTAATTTAATTGTAGTTAAAATTAGGTAATTTAATGTGTTTTTGTCATTTTTATTATGTATAGTTTTTATTAATTTTGATATAGTTTCTTATTTTTATTGTATTTTTGTAGTTTAGGTAATTTAATTGTAGTTAAAATTAGGTAATTTAATGTGTTTTTGTCATTTTTATTAGTTTTTATTATGTATAGTTTTTATTAATTTTGATACAGTTTCTTATTTTTATTGTATTTTTGTAGTTTAGGTAATTTAATTGTAGTTAAAAAATTAGGTAATTTAATGTTTTTGTCATTTTAATTATGTATAGTTTTGATGAATTTTGATAGGTTCTTATTTTTATTGTATTTTTGTAGTTTAAGTAATTTAATTGTAGTTAAAATTAGGTAATTTAATGTGTTTTTGACATTTTTATTATGTATAGTTTTTATCAATTTTGATATAGGGTCTTATTTTTTATTGTATTTTTGTAGTTTAAGTAATTTAATTGTAGTTAAAATTAGGTAATTTAATGTGTTTTTGTCATTTTTATTAGTTTTTATTATGTATAGTTTTTATTAATTTTGATATAGTTTCTTATTTTTATTGTATTTTTGTAGTTTAGGTAATTTAATTGTAGTTAAAATTAGGTAATTTAATGTGTTTTTGTCATTTTAATTATGTATAGTTTTGATGAATTTTGATAGGTTCTTATTTTTATTGTATTTTTGTAGTTTAAGTAATTTAATTGTAGTTAAAATTAGGTAATTTAATGTGTTTTTGACATTTTTATTATGTATAGTTTTTATAAATTTTGATATAGGGTCTTATTTTTTATTGTATTTTTGTAGTTTAAGTAATTTAATTGTAGTTAAAATTAGGTAATTTAATGTGTTTTTGTCATTTTTATTAGTTTTTATTATGTATAGTGTTTATTAATTTTGATATAGTTTCTTATTAGGGGTTCTTGCACGAAGTGCAGAATCCCTATTGTTTTTATTGTATTTTTGTAGTTTAAGTAATTTAATTGTAGTTAAAATTAGGTAATTTCATGTGTTTTTGTCATTTTTATTATGTATAGTTTTGATTAATTTTGATATAGTTTCTTATTTTTATTGTATTTTTGAAGTTTAGGTAATTTAATTGTAGTTAAAATTAGGTAATTTCATGTGTTTTTGTCATTTTTATTATGTATAGTTTTTATTAATTTTGATATAGTTTCTTATTTTTATTGTATTTTTGTAGTTTAAGTAATTTAATTGTAGTTAAAATTAGGTAATTTCATGTGTTTTTGTCATTTTTATTATGTATAGTTTTTATTAATTTTGATATAGTTTCTTATTTTTAGTATATTTTTGTAGTTTAAGTAATTTATTTGTAGTTAAAATTAGGTAATTTCATGTGTTTTTGTCATTTTTATTAGGTTTTTTTATGTATAGTTTGTATTAATTTTGATATAGTTTCTTATTTGTATTGTATTTTTTTAAGCACCTGAAGTTGCACTAATGAAGCTGAAATACAGTAAGTTATGTGATATCATCCTATAGATGGCCGGCAGAGAGATTGAGATCGATAACGATCTGAAGCAGCTGGAGTTTTACTCGGTGGAGGACGGCGACAGTATTCTGGTGCGCTGGTCCTGATCAAACCGCAGGGAATTATGGGACATCAGAGCGAACCAATCAGCTTCTGCACTGACCACTGAAGCGCTCCACGGACCAGAAATCATCTCACATTTGTGTTTATCACCCAACATTATTCCTCCAGAAAACACAACACGGCCAAACTCTCTTTATGAAGCATAAACTATTTATTTAGTATTTCGTTTGGATGTTTGTGCGAATCTTTACAGTCTCTCGCCACCAGATGGCGCTTCAGCAAATATTCCAGAAAGACACTTTATAAGATCACGTGAATCTCATAAAGAAATGTACAGGTCAAATTTCACCCCAGTATCAATGTTTGTTTTGCACATTCAAGTGAAATAAAATTCAGTACAGCATACGTACTTTCATGTGACGTTTAAATTATAACGTTTTTTCCCATGTTACAGACGGCAACTGAAAATTGCTTAAATGTGCTTAATTGTCATTTAAAAAATGTCATGATGCCTAAAAAAAATATTATAGCTGTTGCAATTTATTTATTTTTTTTAAAGGATTTTCTTGGCATAATTCGTTAAATTTAACTACCTATTAAACATGTTTGCAAATCTGTAAATCATTTAAATAAAAGCAAGTACTCATTTAGCAAACCGTGTTTGGTTAAATCAATTTTATAATTCTATGATAATAACGAGCTGGCGGGACGGATTTCCCGGGAAAGTTTCCTTGCACCAAAAAAAAAAAGTTTAACCCATCACTAGATTTGCTTTTTAAAATCATCACAAGCGATGTCGAAATTCGAAAATGATTGGCTCTTTTGAACTAATTATTGCTAGTGAATCGCTTGAAATCAATGATCGAAGTCATGAGTTTGAATCAATCGGAGCCGTTCCAGCGTAAATGAATCACTTAATGTGAGTTTAGCTTAATTAACTATATTTGAAATAGTTTGAGCTGCAGTTCGGTTTGCTGAGAGTTAAATAGAAATCAGTGGAAAGCATCCGTTCTCTCATAGCATTGAAGTAAATGTTACATTTATCAGTATATTGTAATAAATATTGGAAATATTATTGTCAGAACTCTGAGATTAAAATTCTGCAATATCTTTCAAATGTAAATTAAATGTAAACACAGAATTCCGAAAAGAATTGTGAGGTTAAAAAGTAGCAATTCTCTTTTTTATTCCATATATTTTTTTATTCAGATCGAGCTTCCGTAGTAAAGTTACAGTTTTCAATTCATTATTATTAACAAAAAAGTCTATTTAGCGCTTTTCACGATATCTGTATCTATCTGACTAAATAATTGATAAAATAGCATTAAAATATAGTTATTTTATAACTATATTTTTTATAGTTATAAAAAGTGTCCTCCTTTTTGGTGTTATGGAAATGGCCACCCTAATAGTCCCATGTGTGTTGGACGAGACCGAATCATTTAGTGCTCCACGTGAAGTCAAACATCTGCTGGTGTCTGAAAACCTACAGCAGGAAACACAGATCATCCAACCCGCTTGTTAAAATGTCTGAAATACACAGAAACTCGCCAAAAAAATAAACATAGCTATCAGATCCAACTATAAGTTGCATTTGTTATAAGTTAAAAAGGCCAGTTTCTCATGTCTGATCTGAAGAATGTGAGTGGAGCAATAAAACACAACAGACTCGAACCTCTTAAAAAATGTTTTAATTGAACAGCTGTACAAAACACAGTCTCTCTTTCTTCCTCTGTCCAGCTGTTTCCACAGCGGCCCGCCTTCCCATCATGCAGTGTGTAAACAAAGAGTGTGTTTTCCCATGAGGCTCTGGTCCAGATGGACTGTCTGAGTGTAAACATCACATAGAATGACCTGAAACAGGCCCTCGAGCACCAGAGAGGACATACAGAGCCCAGAAAGATGATGTAGTTTTCATATTTACAATAAACAAAAAGAATAATCTTCTTCTGGCATTTAAAAGTCAGATTAAAATACAATTAAGTAAGTAATATTTTACCTAAATCAGAATGATTGCAGATAATATCCATCCCAGAATGCAACCCTCCCCTCACACATAGTATAAATGTATCCCAGCAGCGCAAGAGCTGAAGGACATATACAATAAAACAAGATAATGTCGAAACATAACTGCTGAAACCGTAAGAGGAAATCCAGATTCAACGTTTTAAATCGTTAAATAAGCAGAAATGCAAATAAACATCTTAAATCCGATAAATAAGCTTTAGTAAATTGAAATCCATGTGTTTCAAATAATCTGAAATCATAAAATTGATGAATATAAACATAAACTCGAAATCCATAAAAAATGTTTAATTGACGAGTAAACCTAAACAGATAACTTATATTCTTATTGTCAAACGTTCAACTCTATCCAATATCAGATTGCTGAAACTAAATTTCATGATTTCCTGACTTTAAAAAAAGTCATAGAATGCGAAACTAAACCTCTGAAACCAAGTAAAATAAGACCAAAAATGTATTAATTGAACATAAAAAAAAGCAGAACTTGCAAAAGCTCTGAATTTATAAATAAATAAGTAGAATTCAAAACTACAGAATCCATGCAGATATTGCATGAAATCAACTCTGAAATCCGATAAAAAAGCCAGAATTGCGAAACGTAAACTGAAATCCGATAAAAAAGCCAGAATTGCGAAACGTAAACTCTGAAATCCGATAAAAAGCCAGAAATGCGAAACGTAAACTCTGAAATCCGATAAAAAAGCCAGAATTGCGAAAACGTAAACTCTGAAATCCGATAAAAAAGCAGAATATGCGAAACGTAAACTCTGAAATCCGATTAAAAAGTCTGAAATCACGAAACGTAAACTCTGAAATCTTTTATTAAAAAAAGCCTGAATTGCGAAACATAAACTCTGAAATCCTGATTTAAAAAAGCCAGAAATGCGAAACGTAAATTCATGAAATCCAATAAAAAAGCCAGAAAATGCGAAATGTAAACTCTGAAATCTGATAAAAAAAGTCCAGAATTGCGAAACTCGAAATCTGATAAAAAAAGTTCAGAAATGCGAAACATAAACTCTGAAATCCGATAAAAAAGTCTGAATTGCGAAACGTAAACTCTGAATTGCGAAACGTAAACTCTGAAATCCGATAAAAAAGCCAGAAATGCGAAACATAAACTCTGAAATCCGATTAAAAAAAAGCCTGAATTGCGAAACGTAAACTCTGAAATCTGATAAAAAAAAGCCAGAATTGCAAAACGTAAACTCTGAAATCTTATAAATAAAAAGCCAGAATTGCAAAACGTAAACTCTGAAATCTGATAAAAAAGCCAGAATTGCGAAACGTAAACTCTGAAATCTGATAAAAAAGCCAGAATTGCGAAACGTAAACTCTGAAATCTGATAAAAAAGCCTGAATTGCGAAACGTAAACTCTGAAATCTGATAAAAAGTCTGAATCACGAAACTTAAACTCTGAAATCTGATTTTAAAAAAGCCAGAATTGCGAAACGTAAACTCTGAAATCCGATAAAAAAGCCAGAATTGCGAAACGTAAACTCTGAAATCTGATAAAAAAGCCAGAATTGCGAAACGTAAACTCTGAAATCTGATAAAAAAGCCAGAATTGCGAAACGTAAACTCTGAAATCTGATTTTAAAAAAGTCTGAATTGCGAAACGTAAACTCTGAAATCTGATAAAAAAAGCCAGAATTGCGAAACGTAAACTCTGAAATCTGATAAAAAAGTCTGAATTGCGAAACGTAAACTCTGAAATCCGATAAAAAAGCCAGAATGCGAAACGTAAACTCTGAAATCCGATAAAAAAGTCTGAATCGCGAAACGTAAACTCTAAAATCTGATAAAAAAAGTCAGAATTGCGAAACGTAAACTCTGAAATCCAATAAAAAAAGACTGAATTGCGAAACGTAAACTCTGAAATCCGATAAAAAAGTCTGAATTGCGAAACGTAAACTCTGAAATCTGATAAAAAAGCCTGAATTGCGAAACGTAAACTCTGAAATCTGATAAAAAAAGCCAGAATTGCGAAACGTAAACTCTGAAATCCGATAAAAAAAGTCAGAATTGCGAAACGTAAACTCTGAAATCTGATAAAAAAAAGTCTGAATTGCGAAACGTAAACTCTGAAATCTGATAAAAAAAGCCAGAATTGCGAAACGTAAACTCTGAAATCTGATAAAAAAAAGCCAGAATTGCGAAACGTAAACTCTGAAATCCAATAAAAAAGTCAGAATTGCGAAACGTAAACTCTGAAATCCGATAAAAAAGCCAGAATTGCGAAACGTAAACTCTGAAATCTGATAAAAAGTCAGAATTGCGAAACGTAAACTCTGAAATCTGATAAAAAAAGTCAGAATTGCGAAACGTAAACTGAAATCCGAAAAAAAGTCTGAATTGCGAAACGTAAACTCTGAAATCCGATAAAAAAGTCTGAATTGCGAAACGTAAACTCTGAAATCCAATAAAAAAAGCCAGAATTGCGAAACGTAAACTCTGAAATCTGATAAAAAAGTCAGAATTGCGAAACGTAAACTCTGAAATCTGATTAAAAAAAGTCTGAATTGCGAAACGTAAACTCTGAAATCTGATAAAAAAAGTCAGAATTGCGAAACGTAAACTCTGAAATCTGATAAATAAAAGTCTGAAATGCGAAACGTAAACTCTGAAATCTGATAAAAAATCAGAATTGCGAAACTGAAATCGATAAAAAAGCGAAATGCGAAACTAAACTCTGAAATCTGATAAAAAAGTCTGAATTGCGAAACTAAACTTTCTGAATTGCGAAACGTAAACACTGAAATCCAATAAAAAAAGCCAGAATCGCGAAACGTAAACTCTGAAATCTGATAAAAAAAAGTCAGAATTGCGAAACGTAAACTCTGAAATCTGATAAAAAAAGCAGAATTGCGAAACGTAAACTCTGAAATCTGATAAAAAAAAGTCTGAATTGCGAAACGTAAACTCTGAAATCTGATAAAAAAAGTCTGAATTGCGAAACGTAAACTCTGAAATCTGATAAAAAAAGCCTGAATTGCGAAACGTAAACTCTGAAATCTGATAAAAAGCCAGAATTGCGAAACGTAAACTCTGAAATCTGATTAAAAAAAAGTCTGAATTGCGAAACGTAAACTCTGAAATCCGATAAAAAAGCCAGAATTGCGAAACGTAAACTCTGAAATCCGATAAAAAGCCAGAATTGCGAAACGTAAACTCTGAAATCCGATAAAAAAGCCAGAATTGCGAAACGTAAACTCTGAAATCCGATAAAAAAGCCAGAAATGCGAAACGTAAACTCTGAAATCCGATAAAAAAGCAGAATTGCGAAACGTAAACTCTGAAATCCGATAAAAAAAGCCAGAATTGCGAAACGTAAACTCTGAAATCTGATTAAAAAAAGTCTGAATTGCGAAACGTACACTCTGAAATCTGATAAAAAAAGCCTGAATTGCGAAACGTAAACTCTAAAATCCGATAAAAAGTCTGAATTGCGAAACGTAAACTCTGAAATCCAATAAAAAAAGCCAGAATAGCGAAACGTAAACTCTGAAATCTGATAAAAAAGTCTGAATTGCGAAACGTAAACTCTGAAATCTGATAAAAAAAAGTCTGAAATGCGAAACGTAAACTCTGAAATCCGATAAAAAAGTCTGAATCGCGAAACTTAAACTCTGAAATCCGATAAAAAAGTCAGAATTGCGAAACGTAAACTCTGAAATCCGATAAAAAAGCAGAATTGCGAAACGTAAACTCTGAAATCTGATAAAAAAGCCAGAATTGCGAAACGTAAACTCTGAAATCTGATTAAAAAAGTCAGAATTGCAAAACGTAAACTCTGAAATCTGATAAAAAAGCCTGAATTGCGAAACGTAAACTCTGAAATCTGATAAAAAAGTCTGAATTGCGAAACGTAAACTCTGAAATCTGATAAAAAAAAGTCTGAATTGCGAAACGTAAACTCTGAAATCTGATAAAAAAAAGTCTGAATTGCGAAACGTAAACTCTGAAATCTGATAAAAAAAAGCCAGAATTGCGAAACGTAAACTCTGAAATCTGATAAAAAAAGTCTGAATTGCGAAACGTAAACTCTGAAATCTGATTAAAAAAAAGCCTGAATTACGAAACGTAAACTCTGAAATCTGATAAAAAAGTCAGAATTGCGAAACGTAAACTCTGAAATCTGATAAAAAAAAGTCAGAATTGCGAAACGTAAACTCTGAAATCTGATAAAAAAAAGCCAGAATTGCAAAACGTAAACTCTGAAATCTGATTAAAAAAAGCCAGAATTGCGAAACGTAAACTCTGAAATCTGATAAAAAAAAGCCAGAATTGCGAAACGTAAACTGTGAATTCCCATAAAAATTGCTAAAAGTAAACTCAGAATTTCGATAAAGTCAGAATTGTGAAAAATAACCTCCGAATTCAATAAACTAAATAATAATTGTGAAAAAGTAACCTCAGAATTTCGATAGAAATGTCAGAATTCAGAAATGTAAACTAAGTTCTAATAAAAGAGTTCTAATAAAAAAAAAAATCTAAATTATGAAAAGTAAACTCCAAATTCCAATAAAAAAAATCAGAATTGCAAAAATAAACTCGGAAATCCGATTTAAAAAGTCAGAATTGCGTGATGTAAACTTCACAATAACCTTTCTTTATTTGTTTATTCCGTGCTGTAAACAAGCTTCCATAATGAACTGTTCATTACTGTGTGAAAAACGTGAATCCCTGATATAATCTTCGTCTATTATCAGACTGACGAAGAACACTGATATTAGCAGATGCGATATGACTCTATCGGGTGCATCCCTACTGTATTGATGATCTGTATCCGAGGAATGAGGAACACAAATCCTTCCCTCTTCAGTCCTCAGTGTCTCGAGTAAGCTCAGAAGTTCTGGTCCTGCTCGACACACGAGCCGTCTCTGGCATCGGGACAGCGGCAGGTGAATCCGCCCGGCCGCGGCAGACAGAGATGAGAGCAGCCGCCGTTATCACGAGAGCAGTAGTTCACGCCTGCGGACCACAGTCATGTGATTAAACCAGTTCAGATACTACACTCGCTTATGATGAGAACAGCCTGAGCTCAGACCTGCAGGGCATTGTGGGTAAGTCATAGTGATGCCGTATGTACGAGAATGTCTCTGAGGAAGAAACTCCTCCACCTCCATCCCATCATGACGGTCCATAGCAACCACTGCTTCCCTAGTGACACGTCAAATTGTAAAATAAACGTATTAAAAAATAAAAAACACTTACTAAACATTAAGTAAAAAAATTTCAATTGAAATCAATCAGTCATAAAAATTTACAAAACTAAATAACAACTAACTCATTAAAATGTACAAAAAAAATTATAATAAAAACAATAAAAATTGGATTATAAATTCTAAAATTAAATCATAAAAAGTAACATTTAAATCTAATTATAAAAAATATTTATATAAAAAATTAAATCATAAAAATATCAAAATGAAAATAAAGTATTTAAAATAAAAACAAATAAAATAAGGCACTTACTCAATTTATGAAATGTGTAAAATCTAAATTTAAAATGAATCAAATAAACATTTCATAAAAAAATTCAAATCAAGCTACAAACTAAATAAAATCATCAAAATAAGACATGAACAATTCAAATATATATATATATATATAATATAATCTAATATTATATAAACGTTTCTAAATGAAAACAATCAAGATAAAACTCATTAAAAATTTAAAAAAATATAATTTTTTTTTATACAATTATTTGTAGCTGGATAAGTTGGTATATTTATAATTTCGTTGTATGTAAGTACAATGACAATAAACAATCTGAATCTGAATCTAAATTAAAATAAATAATTTAAAAATAAAAACGAATAAATGCAAGATACTTACTTAAAACTAATTAAATAAAAAAATGTAAAATTAAAATGAATCACTAACACACATTTCTAATATCTGTGAACGAGATGTGAAGCTGGTCAAATCTGAATTTAAGTCATATTATCAACATAATATTTTTCCCTAAGAAATCCAGATTTTGCTGTCAGGGAGAAAAATCTGTTTATTGTAGTAATCTATTTTTATGTAGTAATTTCTAATTTAAAATCATTTATTACAATAAACCTTTTTTGTGAATGTCCATATTTAACGACACGTTGTCATATAAACATCCCACAGTCACTGAGTCCGATGTTGATTCAGAAAGCACTCAGTGACTCTTTAGAGTGATTCATTCTGATTCTTTTGAACTGATTCATTATATGAACTGATTCATGAGTCATTTGTGAATGGGACGGCTCTGCAGTAAAGGTGACGCACCTTCTCCAGTCGGTGTAGTAGAGGTTTCTGCCGTAAGACACGATGCTGAACGGATACTGAATCCCTTCCATCAGTTTCCTCCTGAGACGAGAGAACGGATCCACACACTCCACCGCACGGGTTCCTGAAACACACACATTACCAGGATTAATAAAGACAATCCACGAGTCATTCATCAGTCTCTTAATAATCTTTCAGCAACAATAACCACCACGGGAATACAATATGAAGCTGTGACCTGCATCATATAGAATCAAGAAATTGTCAAATAAAAAAAATCATGAACATTTTAAATTATAATAAATAAATATTTAAGAAACCACCAAAATAATTGATATATATATATATTATTTTTATTTTTATAAAATAATTTAAATACAATTAAATAAAACACTTACTATAAAATAATAAATCCTAAAATGATCATTTTTTTCAATTAAATATTTTAAAAAGTGTAAAAAAAATTTTTTAAATGAAAACAAATCAAAGTAAAACACCAAAAAAAAATGAAATCAAAAAAAAAATGAATCAAATAAAAAAATCATAAAAAAGTTAAATTATAATAAAAGTATTAAAAACAATAAAAAATTGATTAAATTATAAAAAAGTAAAATTATAAATAAAATAATTTAAATACAATAAATAATAACACTTACTATAAAATAATTAAATCATACAATGATAATTTACTTTTACATTTCTTTTACTTAAATATTTTAAAAAGTGGAAAAAAATTAATTAAAATAAAAACAAATAAAAGTAAAACACTCACTAAAAATGAATTAAATCACAAAAATGTAAAATTAAAGTAAATAATTAAAATAAAAACAATAAAAATATTTAATCATAAAAATGCAAAACTATAATAAATCATTTGAAAATTAAAACAATCAAAACAAAACACTTATTAGAAATGAATTAAATCATAAAAATGCAAAATTATAATAAATAAATCATTAAAATAGGAACAATGAAAATGAAACACGCAAAAACGAATCAAAGAAAAAAATCATGAAAATTTTTAATTATAATAAAATATTTAAAAACAATCAAAATACTAAAAAAATGATTAAATCATAAAAAAACTTAAATTATAATAAATAAATATTTAAGAAACAACCAAAATACAAAATAAAAATTTATTATAAAAATGCTAATTAAAAATAAAATAATTTAAATACAATCAAATAAAACACTTACTATAAAATAATTAAATCATAAAATGCTAATTTACTTTTTTAATTTTAATGAAATATTTTTAAAAGTGTTTAAAAAAAATGCTAATATGCACTACAACTGAAAAGTCATGCTTCTGGCCTGACAGGGAACGACTCATCAATGACGTTATTATAAAGAAAATATCATCATCATCTTTCAGCAATAATAACCAAACGTGAATCGTGACTGATGCTGCTGAATGAATGTGACGCTGACCTGCGTCCGCCCAGCAGAGCTGCCTGCTCTGGGGGTCAAAGGTCAGAGCGTTGGGCAGTCCCAGACCGTCCTGCACCAGCACCGTCCTGTCGCTGCCGTCCAAACCGGAGCGCTCGATCTTGGGCCCGTCTCGGTTCCAATCGGACCAGTACAGGTATCTGGAGGACAGAGAGACGGGTGTCATACACGTGTGTCCCTGGAGCACAGACGCAGTCATAAACAGCACGGGTATATTTATATCAATAGCCAAAAATACACTGTATGGCTTCTTTTATGCTGAAGATATCGGCAAGATATCCATGAAGTAGATTTCCTCTGTCCTCTGACATTACATCCTGTAAAAAAGTTAAATTAAGATAAATAATTTAAATATAATAAAATAAAACACTAAAAATGTATTAATAAAAATGTACAATAAAAATAAAAACAATCAAAATAAGAATTACTAAAAATGAGTTGAATCATAAAAATGTAAAATTTTTAATAAATAAATAATTAATAAAAAAATAAAAAAAGTAATAATAAAAATATACAATAAAAAAAACGTACTAAAAATGAATTAAATCATAAAAATGTAACATTTAAATAAATAAATATTTCAAAAATAAAAAATCGCTATAAAATGCTTACTAAAAATATATCATAAAAATGTATAATTTAAATAAATCTTACAAACCAATCAAAATAAACCACTTATTAAAAAAGGAATTAAATAATAGAAAAATGGTAATAAAACATTA
This sequence comes from Schizopygopsis pylzovi, assembly GCA_027422435.1. Taxonomy (NCBI): domain Eukaryota; kingdom Metazoa; phylum Chordata; class Actinopteri; order Cypriniformes; family Cyprinidae; genus Schizopygopsis; species Schizopygopsis pylzovi. The sequence goes on along the minus strand of CM049835.1, from coordinate 26,524,904 downwards.
AAAAAATATAAATTATTTATATATTTACCTGCTTTGTCAAATAAGTATAAACCAATATCAGAGAACCGTAAATAATCAAATGTATTGTTATATTTTTGAAAGAATAAATCAGCTTTTCCTACCGTAAATATATCAAAACTTAATTTTTGATTAGTAATATGCATTGCTAAGAACTTAATTTGAACAACTTTAAAGATGATTTTCTCCATATTTAGATGTCAGCATGCTTATTAACTATGCACACAGTGATTGGCTGATAGTCTGTCAGAGATTTATTCATAGAAATATGTGCGATATTATGTTGCCATATTCAAATAAAGATTTTAAAATGCAGGCTAAGTGTCACTAATTAAACAAGTATATGTTCAGCTAATTGTTAGTCTCTTACATGTGTGCTTCTCATAAACAATTAGCGGATATGCATATAAACAGCCTTATTATTAACAGAGTAGAATAATCATGGATGATAGTAAGACATGCAAACGTATAATAAACAATACTGGAGGCAAGAACAGCTGTTACTTCTTGCCTGAGTGGTTCATTAAAACAAGGATTTGAGTTGAGATAACCTCCAAAACAAAGGTGATACTTTTTTAAAAGATCATATCATCAAATGTTTCTAACATGTTTATCCTCTGAAGCAGATTGCTGTCGACAGCTATTTTAGGATAGTATAGGACTCTTTAGGACAGGTTTAGGAACTAGTTTTAGCGCTAAAACACAAATTTAGGACTGACACGTTCACTATTTTTTAAGATTTTCTCCTAAAACGGCAAGTTAGGACCTAATTCTGGCCTTAAGATATTTTGCCCCAGATGCATAAACCTCAATTTTAAATAAATGGACCCTTATGACTGGTTTTGTGCTCCAGGGTCACATATGTGTGTGTTTTCTTCATAATAATAATAATTAATAATTCCTTAAATTTATATAGCACTTTTCTGGGTACTCAAAGCGCTTTACATAGAAGAGGGGGTGGGGGGGGGGGGGGGGGGTGGTATCTTCTCATCCACCACCAGTGTGTAGCATCCACCTGATGATGATGATGCGACGGCAGCCATAGTGTGCCAGAACACCCCCCACACACCAGATACAGGTGGAGAGGAGAGACAGCCGATCAGTGCATGGGGATGATTAGGAGGCCATCAATGGGGGGTATTTGGCCAGGACACCGAGGTTACACCCCTACTCTTTACGAGAAGTGCCATGGGACTTTAAATGACCACAGAGAGTCAGGACCTCGGTTTAACGTCTCATCCGAAAGACGGTGCTTGTTGACAGTATAGTGTCCCGGTCACTACACTGGGGTGTTAGGACCCACACAGACCACAGCACCCCCTGCTCATCTCACTAACACCTCTTCCAAGAGTAACCTAGTTTTCTCAGGAGTCTCCCATCCAGGTACTGACCAGCTCAACCCTGCTTAGCTTCAGTGGGAACCGGTCTTGGGCTGCAGGGTGATATCATAGCGGCGTGACCGAACGAGCACGTACCCGTAGGCGGGGTCAGCGACGATCGGTCGCGGGTTGATAAGGTCACTGTCAAAGACGACGCGCCGCTGACTGCCGTCCAGTCGGGACACCTCGATGCGGTCCAGTATGGAGTCGGTCCAGTACATGTTTCTGGACATGTGATCGATGGCGATTCCTTCAGGGCTGCCCAGATCTGCTCACAGAAACAACACACAGCGTTTACAGAACTACAGCTTGATAGGTAAAAAAATAAATAAAATGAATGTTGCAAATAATTTTTGAAGTAACATCGTGTCTGAATGTCGTTACATTTAATAAAAGATCAAAGCAAGAGGCATTTATTTAACATTTGTATGTATCACAGGGTTCCCCAAACTGGGGATCATCGATGAGCTTATGATGAATTACTAAAATTTAATTAAATCATAAATTTTTTAAAATGTATTAAAATAAATAAATCATTTTAAAAGAAAAACACTTTAAAAATTATAAAACGATATATAAAATATCGATACATTTTTATTATATATAAAAAATAAATACATAATTTTAAAATAAGATAATGATTAAAAACTAAACCATAAAAATGCGAAATGAAAAAATAAAACAATCTTAAAATGTTACATTATTATAAATAAATCATTTAAAATAAAAACAATAAAAAACGTATTAACCACTAATTAAAATGTCAAAAAGTAAAATTAAGATCATTTAAATACAATAAAAATAAAACACACTAAAAAAGTTATAATAAAAATAAATCATAAAAAATTAAACAATAAAAATAAGACTTACAAAAAATTTATTTGAATCGTAAAAAAATAAATTTTGTACAAATAAATCATTTAAAAATATAAAAATCACAATAAAAGTAATAATGAAAATGTACAATTAAAATAATTTACAAAAATAAAAACTAAAAACTTACTAAAAATGAATTAAATCATAAAAAAATTAAAATCACTATAAAATTCTTACTAAAAATGAAATAAATATATTTTTCTATAAAATGCTTACTAAAAATATATCATAAAAATGTAAAATTCAAATAACGAAATCTTTCAAAAATAAAAATCACTATAAAATTCTTACTAAAAATATATAATACAAATTTTACATTTAAATAAATCATACAAAATAAAAACAATCAAAATAAACCACTTATTAAAAATGAATTAAATAATAAAAATGTAATTAATATAAAAAAAATGATAATAAAACTTTAAAAAAAGATAAATTATATATATATATATATATACCTGCATCGTCAAATAAGTATAAAGCAACATCAGAGAAGCGTAAACAAGCAAATGTATTGTTATATGTTTGAAATAATGCTAAATATTTGAGTAAGTAAGAGTGTTTGAGGTTAAAGAAGCTGAGATTGATGTGCTGTGAATCAGTGTTCAAGTCGCTCACCTTTAGTGATGAGCACCGAGGTGTTTCCCCCCCGCAGCTGCGCTCGGCTGATGGAGGGCTGAGTGATATCAGACCAGAAGATCATCTGCTCCACGCAGTCGAACGCCAGCGCGATCAGCACTTTACCCTGCAGACATCAACAGCAGACCCAGAGCTTGACACAGCCACACAACCACCAAAACATCCATGCCACGCGGAAAATATCCATATCTGTAGCAGTGGCGGCTGGTCAATAGGGGGCGCTGGGGCTTCAAGTTAGCCCCCTTTAACATGTTAACAATAAGTTAAAAATATATCGCAAATATTAACTAAATAAAATCATTTAGTCATAGTATTCTACTGTTAGTTATTATAATTTATTGAAAATCCAAAAATCTAAACTATATTTCTTTCATATTTGTGTGCGGGGCGCCGGACTAATGAGTGTGTATGTAGGTACACAAACTTTTCAAAAGCATGTGATTTGAGGCTAAGCTCTAATTGGCTCGTTTCAAATTGTCCTTGGGGCGCAGGCTCCTCCACTTTTGTTGTTAGAGCGAATCAATATTGTTTTGATATGTTTGGCCTCATGTGATTGGACCGTTCTCAACGACTCTCGTTCACACTCAGCAGCAGCTCGTCAGTTGACAGACAGGTACTAATTAATGAGGAAGCAAGCGCAATATCTCCAGATGAAAGAACATTCGGTTTTATCTTTACACAAAACCTACACAGGAGCTTGACACAGAAACACAAACAAGATCTGACAACCAGACCTCAGAGCTTGACACAGCCACACAACAGATCAACACCAGACCAGCAGAGCTTGACACAGCCACACAACAGATCAACACCAGACCAGCAGAGCTTGACCACAGCCACACAACAGATCAACACCAGACCAGCAGAGCTTGACACAGCCACACAACAGATCAACACCAGACCAGCAGAGCTTGACACAGCCACACAACAGATCAACACCAGACCAGCAGAGCTTGACACAGCCACACAACAGATCAACACCAGACCAGCAGAGCTTGACACAGCCACACAACAGATCAACACCAGACCAGCAGAGCTTGACACAGCCACACAACAGAAGAACACCAGACCAGCAGAGCATGACCACAGCCACACAACAGATCAACAACAGACCAGCAGAGCTTGACACAGCCACACAACAGATCAACAGCAGACCCAGAGCTTGACACAGCCACACAACAGATCAACACCAGACCAGCAGAGCTTGACCACAGCCACACAACAGATCAACACCAGACCAGCAGAGCATGACACAGCCACACAACAGATCAACACCAGACCAGCAGAGCTTGACACAGCCACACAACAGAACAACAGCAGACCCAGAGCTTGACACAGCCACACAACAGATCAACACCAGACCAGCAGAGCTTGACCACAGCCACACAACAGATCAACACCAGACCAGCAGAGCTTGACACAGCCACACAACAAATCAACACCAGACCAGCAGAGCTTGACACAGCCACACAACAGATCAACACCAGACCAGCAGAGCTTGACACAGCCACACAACAGATCAACACCAGACCAGCAGAGCTTGACACAGCCACACAACAGATCAACAGCAGACCCAGAGCTTGACACAGCCACACAACAGATCAACACGAGACCCAGAGCTTGACCACAGCCACACAACAGATCAACACCAGACCAGCAGAGCTTGACCACAGCCACACAACAGAACAACAACAGACCAGCAGAGCTTGACACAGCCACACAACAGATCAACACCAGACCCAGAGCTTGACACAGCCACACAACAGATCAACACCAGACCAGCAGAGCATGACACAGCCACACAACAGATCAACACCAGACCAGCAGAGCATGACACAGCCACACAACAGATCAACACCAGACCAGCAGAGCTTGACACAGCCACACAACAGATCAACACCAGACCAGCAGAGCATGACACAGCCACACAACAGATCAACACCAGACCAGCAGAGCTTGACACAGCCACACAACAGATCAACACCAGACCAGCAGAGCATGACACAGCCACACAACAGATCAACACCAGACCAGCAGAGCTTGACACAGCCACACAACAGATCAACACCAGACCAGCAGAGCTTGACACAGCCACACAACAGATCAACACCAGACCAGCAGAGCATGACACAGCCACACAACAGATCAACACCAGACCAGCAGAGCTTGACCACAGCCACACAACAGATCAACACCAGACCCAGAGCTTGACACAGCCACACAACAGATCAACACGAGACCCAGAGCTTGACACAGCCACACAACAGATCAACACGAGACCCAGAGCTTGACACAGCCACACAACAGATCAACACCAGACCCAGAGCATGACACAGCCACACAACAGATCAACACCAGACCAGCAGAGCTTGACACAGCCACACAACAGAACAACACCAGACCAGCAGAGCTTGACACAGCCACACAACAGATCAACACCAGACCCAGAGCATGACACAGCCACACAACAGATCAACACCAGACCAGCAGAGCTTGACCACAGCCACACAACAGATCAACACCAGACCAGCAGAGCTTGACCACAGCCACACAACAGATCAACACCAGACCAGCAGAGCTTGACACAGCCACACAACAGATCAACACCAGACCAGCAGAGCTTGACACAGCCACACAACAGATCAACACCAGACCCAGAGCTTGACACAGCCACACAACAGATCAACACCAGACCCAGAGCTTGACACAGCCACACAACAGATCAACACCAGACCCAGAGCTAGACACAGCCACACAACAGATCAACACCAGACCCAGAGCTTGACACAGCCACACAACAGATCAACACCAGACCCAGAGCTTGACACAGCCACACAACAGATCAACACCAGACCCAGAGCTTGACACAGCCACACAACAGATCAACACCAGACCAGCAGCGCTTGACACAGCCACACAACAGAACAACACCAGACCAGCAGAGCTTGACACAGCCACACAACAGATCAACACCAGACCCAGAGCTTGACACAGCCACACAACAGATCAACACCAGACCAGCAGAGCTTGACACAGCCACACAACAGATCAACACCAGACCCAGAGCTTGACCACAGCCACACAACAGAACAACACCAGACCAGCAGAGCTTGACACAGCCACACAACAGATCAACACCAGACCCAGAGCTTGACCACAGCCACACAACAGATCAACACGAGACCCAGAGCTTGACACAGCCACACAACAGATCAACACCAGACCAGCAGAGCTTGACCACAGCCACACAACAGATCAACACCAGACCCAGAGCTTGACACAGCCACACAACAGATCAACACCAGACCAGCAGAGCTTGACACAGCCACACAACAGATCAACACCAGACCAGCAGAGCTTGACACAGCCACACAACAGATCAACACCAGACCCAGAGCTTGACCACAGCCACACAACAGATCAACACCAGACCAGCAGAGCTTGACACAGCCACACAACAGATCAACACCAGACCCAGAGCTTGACACAGCCACACAACAGATCAACACCAGACCAGCAGAGCTTGACACAGCCACACAACGACCAAAACATCCATGCCACGTGGAAAATATCCATATCTGTAGCAGTGGCGGCTGGTCAATAGGGGGCGCTGGGGCTTCAAGTTAGCCCCCTTTAACATGTTAACAATAAGTTAAAAATATATCGCAAATATTAACTAAATAAAATCATTTAGTCATAGTATTCTACTGTTAGTTATATTATAATTTATTAAAAATCTAAAAATCTAAACTATATTTCTTTCATATTTGTGTGTGGGGCACCGGACTAATGAGTGTGTATGTAGGTACACAAACTTTTCAAAAGCATGTGATTTGAGGCGAAGCTCTAATTGGCTCGTTTCAAATTGTCCTTGGGGCGCAGGCTCCTCCCACTTTTGTTGTTAGAGCGAATCAATATTGTGTTTATATGTTTGGCCTCATGTGATTGGACCGTTCTCAACGACTCTCGTTCCACTCAGCAGCAGCTCGTCAGTTGACAGACAGGTACTAATTAATGTGGAAGCAAGCGCAATATCTCCAGATGAAAGAACATTCGGTTTTATCTTTACACAAATACCCTTCACAAGGCGTTCGGATGAAGAAAGAAAAGATCAAGGAGCTTGGACCAGATCGCCCGTACTTTCAGTTTGTTTGCACCCCCCCCAAAAAAATTTTAGCACCAGCCGCCGCTGCTCTGTAGTATAAAAATAATGTCACATTATGTCCGTCTATGCATTACTTCACACTCACATGAGTCATTCATGCTTGCTCGTTTGATTAGAATTTAATGATATGCCATGACTATTTCCATAAATAAAATAAATACAATAAAAAATAAAATTGAAAGTTTAAAATCAAGAAAATATGAAACAATTAAATTAATCTAAAGAAAATGTAGCCATATATATGGCTACATTTTCTTTAATTGGCTAAATTTTTACAATGGCTAAATTTTCTACATATTAACCTTAATTAATATATATATATATGAATTTAGGTTAATATGTAGCAAAATATAAATTAATGACTGAATAAACAAATAAATACATATGGTTAAAATGAAGCAAAATATAAATAAATAAATACGTTTAAAATTTAAAAAGATTAAAATGAAGCAAATATTAATTCATTAATTAACTAATTAATTAAAAAGGTACAAATGTAGCTACGTGCAAATAAATAAATATATGTAAAAAAAAATAAATGTTAAAATATAGCTATTTATAAATAAATACATGCATAAATAAATATATATATATTAAAAATGTAGCACAATATGAAGAATGAATGAATGAATGAATACGGTAAAATGTAGCAAATATTAAAAAAAACAATTCAAATTAAGCTTAAAATATAGCAAAATTTAAATTATATTAAAAACCTCATTTTAAAAATAGAAAGGTTAAATGGTTAAATTAATTTTCTTTTTTTAAATATATATATAAAAAGTAAAAAAAAAGCGTATTTTTGATTGAAATGGTCAGTTTGACTCTGAATGTGTGGATGGAGAATCTCAAACAAATCAAATCAATCAATTAAAGTCTGACCAGTGCTGACCAGACAAATCAGATCTTGTGATAGTGACCGTCTGTGCTTACAAGAGCAGTACACTGAGCTTTTCTCATATTCAGTGATGTAGAAGACCGTTTATGAAACTATCTTCCATCATATAGTGCCTACGAGAAACTCAAATTAATGTCTGACCATCTTTTTATCTTGTTTTAGCATTTCAAACCAACTTCTGTCTGTAAACAAATCTTGTTGTAAAATACAAAACAATAGTTGTACAGCTTTATTAACAAAAATGACTTCATTTGTGCGACTTCATTTGTCATGCGTGTTTGTTTGTTTATAATAAAACTCCGTGCCAGATAATTAGGCTATTTTCATGGCAATAAAATTCAAATGTAGCAAAATAAAAAAGCATTAATTAATTAATCAATTAATAATTTTTAACATTAAAAAGGATCAAATTTAACAAAATCTAAATAAATAAATGTACAAATTAAAAAAGGTTCAAATGTAGTATAATATAAAAGCATTAATTCATATTTTTTTTATTAAAAAGGATCAAATTTAACTAAATCTAAATAAATAAATGTAAAAATTAAAAAAGGTTCAAATGTAGTATAATATAAAAGCATTAATTCATATTTTTTTTAATTAAAAAGGATCAAATTTAACTAAATCTAAATAAATAAATGTAAAAATTAAAAAGGTTCAAATGTAGTATAATATAAAAGCATTAATTCATATTTTTTTTATTAAAAAGGATCAAATTTAACTAAATCTAAATAAATAAATGTAAATATTTAAAAAGGTTCAAATGTAGTAAAATATAAATAAATTAAATTAAAACATTTTAAAAGGATAAATGTTGCCAAATTTAAATGAATAAATAAACAAGTTAATTAATTAATAAAGGTTCAAATGTAATTTAATATTAATTAATTAATAAATACATTTAGAAAGTGTTAAAAAATGTAGCAAAATCTATATAAATAAATACATGTAAAAATTAAAGAGATCAAATATAGAAAATATAAATGACTGAATAAATAAACTAATAAATAAATAAAACAATAAAAAAGGTTAAAATGTAGTAAAATAAAACTAATTAATGAATGAATAAATTATTTATTTAGATTTAGCTGCATTTTAACCTTAATTGTTTTTAATTATTAGATACTACATGTAGCAAAATCTAATCTAATATCTAAATAATAATAAATAAATGAAAATAAAAAATAATTCAAAGAAATTCAAAATGTAAATAAATAAATCTCAGTTTATAATTCAAGAGTGACTTCAGTTTACAATGTTTAGGGGCCGTTATGAAGCTCACAGAAGAATACTGCATAAACGAGAAGTTGGTCAGACGGTAATTAACTCACGGGGACGTGCAGAACGGTCTTGGACTCGGTCTTTGATCATCCGGTTACCGTCCAGCGGGATGTGATCGATCTTGCCGCTTTGGGCGAATAAGAGGTTTGCTCCCGGAGTCAGAGGACTGATGTCGGTTCTGGGGGAGGGGCCAATGAGGGGCGGAGCCACACTGTGATCAATACCTGCGGAAAGAGCCGGAAACCATTTAACGTTTACAAATAAAACTACAATAAATATAAATACTAAAATAACAAAAAACTTTTTTTTTTATAAATCTTTATAAAAAACATGTATTACAAATTCATTAAATCATAAAAATTAAAGCATAATAAAGAAATCGAAATAAGACGCTTACTAAAAAGACCAAATATTTCAGGTAAAAAGCGTTTGGCTGACAAAATCCTTCCCTGTTTGGGAATCCTTAATAATACATCAATATTATTATATTGATTATTATGTGCGAAATGTGAAAATTTTCACTTATGTGAAAAATAAATGAAACCAAACCTTTAATATCAATAGTTCTCACACAGTACAAAAAATAAAAATAACCAAATGCTAATGTTACAATTATAATTAAAGCATTGCAAAATCGAAATAAATTAATAAATGTAAAAATGTAAAATGTAGAAAAATATAAATGACTGAATAAATAAATTAATCTAAATTAAATTAAAGGATCTAAATTATCTAAATGAATGTAAAAATAAAAAAGGTTAAAATGTAGCAAAATAAAATAAATGAATGAGTGAATGATTTATTTCGATTTTGCTAAATTTTAAAAAGGTTAAAATGTTGCAAAATCTAAATAAATAGTTACAATTTAAAAAGGTTACAATTTTGCAAAAACTAAATAATTAGTTAAAAATTTTAAAAGGTTAAAATGATTCAAAATATAAATAAATAGTTACAAATTAAAAAAGGTTAAAATTATGCAAAATCTAAATAGTTACAAATTAAAAAAGGTTAAAATTATGCAAAATCTAAATAGTTAAAAATTTAAAAAGGTTAAAATGATGCAAATCTAAATAGTTAAAAATTAAAAAAGGTTAAAATTATGCAAAATCTAAATAGTTAAAAATTAAAAATGGTTAAAATGATGCAAAATCTAAATAAATAGTTAAAAATTAAAAAAGGTTAAAATCATGCAAAATCTAAATAAATAGTTAAAAATTAAAAAAGGTTAAAATCATGCAAAATCTAAATAAATAGTTAAAAATTAAAAAAGGTTAAAATCATGCAACATCTAAATAAATAGTAAAAAATTAAAAAAGGTTAAAATAATGCAAAATCTAAATAAATAGTTAAAAATTAAAAAATGTTAAAATGATGCAAAATCTAAATAGTTAAAAATTAAAAAAGGTTAAAATGTTGCAAAATCTAAACAAATAGTTAAAAATTTAAAAAGGTTAAAATCATGCAAAATCTAAATAAATAGTTAAAAATTTAAAAAGGTTAAAATGTAGCAAAATCTAAATAAATAGTAAAACATTTAAAAATGTTACAATTTTGCAAAAACTAAATAATTAGTTAAAAATTAAAAAAGGTTAAAATGATTCAAAATATAAATAAATAGTTACAAATTAAAAAAGGTTAAAATGTAGCAAAATCTAAATAAATAGTAAAACATTTAAAAACGTTACAATTTTGCAAAAACTAAATAATTAGTTAAAAATTAAAAAAGGTTAAAATTATTCAAAATATAAATAAATAGTTAAAAATTAAAAAAGGTTAAAATGTAGCAAAATCTAAATAAATTGTTACAAATTAAAAAAGGTTAAAATGTTGCAAAATCTAAATAAATAAATGCAAAAATGTAGCAATAAATAATGACTTCTAAAATAAAATAAGGTTGTAATATAAATACTGTATGCATATCCCTGGACACATCGGAGTGACTCTAAAGGTCAGAACACAAATCCTGGTTAATCAGTGTGTGATGTGAAGGCGGTCTGTGCTCGTACACATGGGTCTGCTGCCCGGCTCGGTTCTGGATCCGGAGATCTCCTGTCCGGACGAGTCGACGCACCAGCACTGACCGATGCTGGCGTGACACTGCAGGGCTTCGTAAGCGCCGTAAGCATCACAGCTGGGCACGTACTGACCCACGGCCGGACGCGGACGGAAGAAGAAGTATCCTCCCGAGGAAGACGAGGACGCCTGGGCTGCTTCTCTGTCCCGCTCACACGCCGTCTGCTCTCCGTCTGCAGCAAACACACCACAAGCTCTCACTTCACTGGAGATGCAACGATACAGTCCGTGCATGGTTCGGTTCGTACCACGCTTCGCTTCTGATAGCTTGCACATCAGTGTTTATACAACTAAAACTCAAAAACATTTCTTTTGAGAGAGGTATATTTTTCAGATTTGAACCCAATGTGTTTCATTCATACTGGACGCCAAAATCTAAATAAATGCATGTTAAAATTAAAAAAAGGTTCAAATGTTGCAAAATATAAATTCATTCATTCATTAAAAAAGGTAAAAATTTAGCATATAAAATAAATTAATAAATAAAGTTAGAAAGTGTTCAAATGTAGCAAAATATAAATGCATTTATAAATTAAAAAAAGGTTAAAATGTTGCAAAATCTAAATGAATAAATAAACAAGTTAATTCATTAATAATTTAAAAAGGTTCAAATGTAGCATAAAATAAATTAATTAATTAATTAAAAATGTAAAAAAGGTTAAAAGGTTGCTAAATCTAAATAAATAAATAAACAAGTTAATTCATTAATAATTTAAAAAGGTTCAAATGTAGCATAATATAAATAAATTAATACATTAATTTAGAAAGTGTTAAAATGTTGCTAAATCTAAATAAATGAATGTAACAATTAAAAAAGTTAAAATGTAGCAAAATATAAATTAATTACTTCATTTAAAAAGGTTCAAATTTAGCATATAATATAAATTAATTAATAAATATATTTAGAAAGTGTTCAAATGTAGCATAATATAAACAAATTAATAAATATATTTTTTTAAAGGTTAAAATATTGCAAAATCTAAATGAATAAATAAACAATTTAATTCATTAATAATTTTATAAAGTGTTAAAATGTAGCATAAAATAAATAAATTAATAAATCAAAAATTTTAAAAAGGTTAAAATGTTGCTAAATCTAAATTAACAAATAAACAAGTTAATTCATTAATAATTTAAAAAGGTTCAAATGTAGCAAATTATAAATAAATTAATAAATAAATACATGTAGAAAGTGTTAAAATGTAGCAAAATATAAATTAATTAGTTAATTACTTAATGAGAAAATAAAAAAAAGGTTAAAATGTTGCAAAATCTAAATGAATAAATAAACAAGTTAATTCATTAATAATTTAAAACGGTTAAAATGTAGCATAATATAAATAAATAAATTAATAAAAAATGTAAAAAAGGTTAAAATGTTGCTAAATCTAAATAAATAAATAAACAAGTTAATTCATTAATAATTTAAAAAGGTTAAAATGTAGCATAAAATAAATTAATTAATTAATAAAAAATGTAAAAAAGGTTAAAATGTTGCTAAATCTAAATAAATATATAAACAAGTTAATTCATTAATAATTTAAAAAGGTTAAAATGTAGCATAAAATAAATAAATAAATTAATAAAAAATGTAAAAAAGGTTAAAATGTTGCTAAATCTAAATAAATAAATAAACAAGTTAATTCATTAATAATTTAAAAAGGTTAAAATGTAGCATAAAATAAATAAATAAATTAATAAAAAATGTTAAAAAGGTTAAAAGGTTGCTAAATCTAAATAAATATATAAACAAGTTAATTCATTAATAATTTTATAAAGGTTAAAATGTAGCATAATATAAATAAATAAATGTAGAAATACATGTAAAATTTTTCAAATGTAGCAACATATAAATAAATAAATTATGTAATGAAAAAAAAGGTTGAAATGTTGCAAAATCTAAATGAATAAATAAACAAGTGAATTCATTATTAATAAAAAAATAGCAATAAAATGTTTTTAGATGAATGAACTCTATTTTATATGATTGTTTTGCACATGTGTCATCTGTTTAATGCGTGAGCAGGTGAATCTTACATTACTGTCCGTGTGGAGATGATATAGTACAGTATATAGTACAGTATATAACACACTGACACATTCCTGGCCGACTCTAGAGAGGCGTGCTGAGACTCAATATGAGAACATATGATAATATAACCCCCCCCCCAGGAAAACACTCAGGACAAGTAACAATGAGTGCTTCTTATCCGACCATCACCAATAACCAGACGCTTTCACAGCCGTGAGAAACACTGAGCGACAACAATGACGTCAAAATCAACATTACATCCAAACGACTTCAAATAGATGTGTTTGGACTTATTGTGAATGATTCTTTTATTTTTTATAGAATTGTTATTTTAAAAAATTATACTTTTTATTTATTATTTTATCATTTTTAATACTTATTTGAATCAAATAAATCATAGTATCTGGTGGACTTTCATCGGTTATTTCTGTAGCATTAAGATATTAATAACATTGAGATAATTAGTCGTGTTTTTGACATTTATATTATTATTATCATTTTTTAATATGTCTATGTTTATATTATATTTAAAATTATTAGTAAAATTATATTTTTATTTTTGTAAGTTTTATTTTAATAATTATTATTATTCTATTTGTAATTTTATTTTTAAGGCAATTAATACAATCTTAATATTCCCTGAAAGAAGTAAACAAACAAGCAAACATTAAAATCAACATGAAGTCCAAATATACTCTTTATTATCTTAATATATGAGTTTTGTGTTATTGTGCATGATTCGTTTTTCAATTATTTTCTATTATTTAATAGTATGTTTTATTATTTTTAATATATATATATATATACACACACACACACACACACACATTTTTATACTTTCTGTTTTCATTTTTATTCTGGTTATAGTTTTTAGTCATTTTTTGTTGTGTTTTCCTCATTTTTAGTTGATTTTTATTTAGTTTGAGTTATTTTACTACTTTAACTTGCTGAAATAAAATACGTTTTTAATATATTTTATTTAACTTATTTTATGGTTTGACTTCTAATAACCCTGGTTTTCATTCAAGACTCACCGAAGTTAAAAAGTAACGTCACACTGATTTAAAGCATCATACGAGCGTCACACTAATACACCTGTTGTAGAAACACCTACCGGATCCAGGTGTGCAGCTGAAGCCGTCGCCGTGGAAACCAGGCCGGCACTGACAGGTGAAGGAGCCCTGCGTGTTGTAGCAGATGGCATCGCTATGGCAGCGGCCCGGCTGGCACTCATCGATATCTGCGTGAGAAGATCACAAACACTCATCAGAAGGAATGCACATCTGCTGCGTGTTATGAATGAAGTGTGTCCCGCTCTGTGATTAATAACACACACAGCTGCGCCGAGCATTTCCTGTCCAGATCACAGCACTTCCTGTCTCCGGGGGCCCCGCTGTCTGCTGAGAGACTCACATTACTGCTTCAAAACCTACAGACGCGTCACTGAACAGCTGCTTTGAAGCAGTCTGTATTGTATAAAGCGCTATAGAAATAAAGGGGACTTGACTTGAAGACGTCTTCAAAGGTTTCTCCGTCTAAACCAGAATAGAGGATCATATACGACTGATCTGAAATCATTTAAAATAACACTATACAATCATCTAAACCAAATCAAAATCAATCTTTCTAGTTTTAAGTCAATCCAAAACAACGGTTTTTGTCTCTAAAGAACCAGGATTGGAAAACCTGGATATATGCGGAGGAATCATTAAACAATTGTGATTTCCAGACTTGCAAAAGTCATAGAAATTAATACAAATAAAATTATTGATGAACACACGTTTACTAGTTATTGCACAAACTTTGTTTTTTTTGGTAACTTTTTTTGTTGTTGACAAAAACACTCAAATTTAAACTAAAATTACACTTTAGCTAAAATTAAAGCAAAAAGGAAATTAAATACATAAGTAATAGATAAAAAAGATAATGAAGATAATAAAAAACTAATAAATACAAATTTATATATGTGTGTGTGTGTGTGTGTGTGTGTGTGTGTGTGTGTGTGTGTGTGTGTGTGTGTGTGTGAGTGTGTGTGTGAGTGTGTGTGTGTGTGTGTGTGTGTGTGTGTGAGTGTGTGCGTGTGCGTGTGAGTGTGTGCGAGCAAGCGAGCGTGCGCGTGCGTGCGTGAGTGAGTGTGAGTGAGTGTGTGTGAGTGTGTGTGTGTGTGTGTGTGTGTGTGTGTGTGTGTGTGAGTGTGTGCGTGTGAGTTTGTGCGTGCGTGCGAGCAAGCGAGCGTGCGCGCGCGTGCGTGAGTGAGTGTGAGTGTGTGCGTGTGTGAGTGAGTGTGTGTGTGAGTGTGAGTGAGTGAGTGAGTGAGTGTGTGTGAGTGAGTGAGTGAGTGTGAGTGCGTGTGTGAGTGAGTGCGTGCGTGCGTGCGTGTGAGTGAGTGTGAGTGTGAGTGTGTGTGTGTGTATGTGTGTGTGTGAGTGTGTGTGTGTGAGTGTGTGTGTGTGTGTGTGTGTGAGTGTGTGCGTGTGCGTGTGAGTGTGTGCGAGCAAGCGAGCGTGCGCGTGCGTGCGTGAGTGAGTGTGAGTGAGTGTGTGTGTGTGTGTGTGTGTGTGTGTGTGTGTGTGTGTGTGTGAGTGTGTGCGTGTGAGTTTGTGCGTGCGTGCGAGCGAGCGAGCGTGCGCGCGCGTGCGTGAGTGAGTGTGAGTGTGTGCGTGTGAGTGAGTGTGTGTGTGAGTGTGAGTGAGTGAGTGAGTGAGTGAGTGTGAGTGAGTGAGTGAGTGTGAGTGCGTGCGTGTGTGAGTGAGTGTGAGTGTGTGCGTGTGTGAGTGAGTGTGTGTGTGAGTGTGAGTGAGTGAGTGAGTGAGTGAGTGTGAGTGAGTGAGTGAGTGAGTGAGTGTGAGTGCGTGCGTGTGTGAGTGAGTGCGTGCGTGCGTGCGAGTGTGAGTGTGAGTGTGAGTGTGAGTGTGTGTGTGTGTGTGTGTGTGTGTGTGTGTGTGTGTGTGTGTGTGTGAAAAAAAATCAGATGCAGCCCCCTTCGTAATCTTTTACATTTTTACAAGTAACTAATTTAATTAAACATTTTATCTCAGTAACTATAACTAATTTCAGTTACATGTATTCTGTAACTATATAATTTAGCAACACGTAACTAGATTGTGGTTACATGTAACACTAAATTGCATCATTTGGTTACGGCTAGTAACCCATCTATGGCTAGTAGAAGTGTTACTCCCCAATACTGCTACTAGCCATACAGACATTTTCCTGTGTGTATTGTGCTCAGCGGTGAGTGAATGTTACCCTGACAGGTGCGTCCGTCTCCAGAGAAGCCCGGCAGACACGAGCAGATATAAGACGAGCCTCTTGTGTAGCTGCATCGAGCGCGTTCGGGAGCGTCGCAGTCGTGCGTTCCTCTCTGACAGTGATCCACGGGACGCTCCGTCTCTGCACGGGACACACACAGCAGGCTGAAAAACTCTGCACATAATCAATATTATATTCGAATTTAAAGGGGTCATCGGATGCTCATTTTCCATAACTTGATATAATTATATAGGGTCTTAATGAAAAGTCTATAATATACTTTGGTTAAAATGTCTCAATGGTAGAGTACAACCTTTTTACCCCATCAAAAACAGCTCTGTTCATAGCAACCCGTTTTAGTGCATGTTCCTTTAAATGCTAATGAGCTCTGCTGACTCCGCCCCTCTCTTCGTGGGGCATCTCATGATGAGCCGGGGAACTTAGCACGTTATTAGGAAAGGCATTTGCAAAGATTCATAAAATGACCTTATACTCACTTCTTCTGTAGGTGAAGCTGGATTACAAATGATTCGCGTGAACATAGACACATTCCCTTCACAAACAAACGTAATCCTCTGCGTCTTCAGCGGCTCAGATGTCGGGAGTAAATAATGACTGCTATATTCATTCAACAAAGCACCTCAATCACTTAGGAGACATTCTTGTCAACCGCGTTGTTCAACTCATAAGCGCTGAAATTTCTGTTGCATATGTGAACCAAAACTGAAGTCATAGCGAAACCGCGCTACTCGTTTGAACTGCGTCGCGCTTGAGTGGTCGCGAAGGTGCGCGCAGCAAAAATGATGCGAATATTGAGCAAACAATGGATGGTTTTCAAGCGAAAGTAAAGTAAAAGACCGCTTCTTGAATCAGAGAAGGTGAACATGTTGGTGTTCTTGTGGGAAACTGTCACCGACAGCAAGTTTAGTTTTACTTTTCTTTTCATTTTGAAAAGCTTGTTATCTTTGTATTAAAAGTAAAACAAGAACACTTTTTGTGTGCAAAAAAATAAAAATAAATTCTACAATTCTTCTCCCAGAGTTACCGTCGTAATCAGCGTTGTTTACGTTCAGTAGAAAGCGTGCGCATGATGAACGTAAACAGCACTAAATATGTTGATTATGTTCTGGGATACTCTCCAAAATGGTGGAAGATGGTAACACGGGGAGACTAATTGTTGAATAAATTGTTATTATTGTTTTCTTTACGCACAAAAAAAAGTTTTCTCATAGCTTAGTAAGATGAACCGCTGATGTCACATGGACTATTTTAGCGATGTCCTTACTACGTTTCTGTGCGTTGATCGTGGGTCTACGAAGGATCGAGAGCTCTCGGAGTTCATCAGAAATTACTTGAGGTCGGGTTTGTAACGACATGAGGGAGAGTAATTAATGACAGGATTGAACTATCCCTTTAATCACAGGGAACTCAAACCCGGTTCAGAAGCGGTTGGGTCTCTTACCGACACACGTCCGTCCGTCGTCGGCGAACCGGAAACCGTCCAAACATTCACAGCGGAAAGATCCGGGCTGGTTGTTGCAGATGCTGTACGGACCGCAGATCCGAGGGCTTTCTGAACACTCATCAACATCTGAGAAACATTTATATATTAACACAGACAAGAGATCAATATAGGCTTTTATTGTGAAGTTTTTTTATTAATTCTTTCCGCACTAAACACAGAATTTTCTGGGTTTCCGTTGTTGTACGCTAGGGAGAAAACAATAATAACGAAAGAAAGAAAGAAAGAAAGAAAGTAAGAGAGAAAGAGAGAAAGAAAGAAAGAAAGAAAGAAAGAAAGAAAGAAAGAAAGAAAGAAAGAAATAACTTTTTATTATTTTATTACAACTAAAATTAAAGTGAAAAAAAAATACTAATAAAAAAAAAATATTAAAAACGATATAGATAATTTAAAAATATGATGAAAATATACAAAACTTTAACTAAAATAATAATACTAATAATAAATGTTAATTTGATGTAGATCTTTGAGATAAATCATTTAAGAGAAAAGGCAGCAATATTTAAGGTCTGTTTCTGTGCATATACACTGATATAAAAATCAGCTTCGATGTGTGTGTGTGTGTGTGTGTGTGTGTGTGTGTGTGTGTGTGTGTGTGTGTGTGTGTGTGAGTGTGCATGTGTAAGTGTGTGAGTGTGTGTGTGCGTGCGTGTGTGTGTGCGTGTGTGTGTGTGTGTGTGTGTGTGTGTGTGTGTGTGTGAGTGTGTGTCTGTGTGTGTGTGTGGGAGCGTGTGTGTGTGTGTGTGTGTGCGTGCGTATGTGCGTGCGTGTGTGTGTGCGAGTGTGTGTCTGTGTGTGTGTGTGAGCATGTGTGTGTGTGTGTGTGTGTGTGCACGAGTGTGTGTGTGTGTGTGTGTGTGTGTGTGTGTGTGAGCATGTGTGTGTGAGTTACTCTGTGTGTGTGTGTGTGTGTGTGTGTGTGTGTGTGTGTGTGTGTGTGTGTGTGTGTGAGCATGTGTGTGTGTGTGTGTGGGAGCGTGTGTGAGTGTGTTATAGTGTGTGCGTGTTTGTTCACAATTACAAGATCCAGATCTTCTCAAAAAGGGGGAGAAATCGTGCAGAGAGTCCAAGAGCTAAAAGTGTTGTCTTTAACCTAACTCCCAAAGAGAGGAATTAAACACTGTATACACAGTCACGAGTCTCTTCCGCTGCGTGTTTGCTTTGGGTCATCGACCCGTCCGTGAACCGGGAGGTGCTTGGAAGCCAAATTAAACTAGAATATAACTTCTACAACCAGAGAACAACTCCATTTATCGGCGCTGAGATGCACGAGCTCTTCAGATGTTAGAACACAAACACTAAACATCATAATCTGTGCACGAGGATTATTACCGTAACAAACCCGTCCGTTGCCGGTGAACCCCGCGGCGCATTCGCAGCTGAACTCTTTTCCCTGAGCGGGATGGCAGACGGCGTTCGTGTCGCATCCGTGTCTCCCGGTGAAACAGGGATTGTGCTCCGGGATCCCACCTACAACACAGCAGAGTCTGCGTTCACTTCCAGGACAACACATCAAACACTCATAAACATAAAACACATCAAAAGCATCATATTTCACTCTCTCCTGAAACATGAAACACATCAAAAGCGGCATATTTCACTCTCTCCTGAAACATGAAACACATCAAAAGTGTCATATTTCACTCTCTCCTGGAACATGAAACACATCAAAAGCATCATATTTCACTCTCTCCTGAAACATGAAACACATCAAAAGCATCATATTTCACTCTCTCCTGAAACATGAAACACATCAAAAGTGTCATATTTCACTCTCTCCTGAAACATGAAACACATCAAACGCATCATATTTCACTCTCTCCTGGAACATGAAACACATCAAAAGCATCATATTTCACTCTCTCCTGAAACATAAAACACATCAAAAGCATCATATTTCACTCTCTCCTGGAACATGAAACACATCAAAAGCATCATATTTCACTCTCTCCTGAAACATGAAACACATCAAACGCGTCATATTTCACTCTCTCCTGAAACATGAAACACATCAAACGCGTCATATTTCACTCTCTCCTGAAACATGAAACACATCAAAAGCGTCATATTTCACTCTCTCCTGAATCATGAAACACATCAAACGCGTCATATTTCACTCTCTCCTGAAACATGAAACACATCAAAAGCGTCATATTTCACTCTCTCCTGAAACATGAAACACATCAAAAGCATCATATTTCACTCTCTCCTGGAACACAAAACACATCAAAAGCATCATATTTCACTCTCTCCTGAAACATGAAACACATCAAAAGCATCATATTTCACTCTCTCCTGAAACATGAAACACATCAAACGCGTCATATTTCACTCTCTCCTGAAACATGAAACACATCAAACGCGTCATATTTCACTCTCTCCTGGAACATGAAACACATCAAACGCATCATATTTCACTCTCTCCTGGAACATGAAACACATCAAACGCATCATATTTCACTCTCTCCTGAAACATGAAACACATCAAAAGCATCATATTTCACTCTCTCCTGAAACATGAAACACATCAAAAGCGTCATATTTCACACTCTCCTGAAACATGAAACACATCAAAAGCGTCATATTTCACTCTCTCCTGGAACATGAAACACATCAAAAGCATCATATTTCACTCTCTCCTGAAACATGAAACACATCAAAAGCGTCATATTTCACACTCTCCTGAAACATGAAACACATCAAAAGCGTCATATTTCACTCTCTCCTGAAACATAAAACACATCAAACGCATCATATTTCACACTCTCCTGAAACATGAAACACATCACAAGCGTCATATTTCACTCTCTCCTGAAACATGAAACACATCAAAAGCGTCATATTTCACTCTCTCCTGAAACATGAAACACATCAAAAGTGTCATATTTCACTCTCTCCTGAAACATGAAACACATCAAAAGCGTCATATTTCACTCTCTCCTGGAACATGAAACACATCAAAAGCGTCATATTTCACTCTCTCCTGAAACATGAAACACATCAAAAGCGTCATATTTCACACTCTCCTGAAACATGAAACACATCAAACGCGTCATATTTCACTCTCTCCTGGAACATGAAACACATCAAAAGCGTCATATTTCACTCTCTCCTGAAACATGAAACACTAGCAAAAACTGACCAATCAAATGAGCCACAAAAATACAGTAGCACTTTATTTTAAGGCGTCCTTGTTACACATGTACTTACTATTATAATAAAAATTAATTATGCATAATTACATGCAAGTAACAAACCCTAACTGTGCGTTCACACCGGACACGGCACGTTTCGGGCGATGAGAGCGTCGAGGAGAGTTGAAATCAGGTTAAGGTTATGGTAATGAGCTATGACGCTTTTTTGGTATAATAAATCATGTTTCAAAGTATATTTGAACAGAAAACAGTTATTTTAAATTCTAATAATAGTTCACAATATTACGATTTGTTTCAGTATTTTTTAACAAATAAATGCATCCTTGATGAGCAGAAGAGACACATTAAATATCTTACTGATCCCACACAACACATATATATATATATATATTACAAATCCCACATTTCAGAGCGGCGGTTTTACTTTATGATTTTCTGTGAAGCTGCTTTGAAACAATGTGTTTAGTGAAAAACACTAAACAAAAAATGAGACTTGATATGGTTGAAAAAATCAAAGCACATTTGGACCGGTCAGATCTGAAAACGTAATAACCAGCAACACCACGCTGAACGAGAGACGCACAGATGTTAGCGCTCTTCTACAGACACCAGCACAAACACTCACACGACCTTTGACCCAGAACACAGCCAGAAACACCAGCTGGAGCCCGAGTTAAACGTTTCTGCTGAGATCCCATACATCAACTCAACCGGCAGAGTTAGTAAAGAACAGTCCATTTTTGAGATCAGTAAGATTTCTTTTTAAAGAAATCAATGCTTTTATTCAGCAATGATGCATTCAAATTATCATAAGTGACAGTGAAGACATTTATAATGTAACAAAAGATTTATATTTCAAATAAATGCTGTTCTTTTGATCTTTCTGTTAATATATGAATCCTGAAAAATAAAATCTATCAATTTCCACAAAAATATTGTGCAGCACGACTGTTTTCAACATTGATAATAATCAGAAATGTTTCTTGAGCAGCATATTATAATGATTTATGAAGGAAGATAATAAATCAAAATCATAACAAAAACATTTAACATTTAAATAAATAATAGACAAAATAAAATGCTTACTAAAAATGTATAAAACTATACATTTTTTTAATTATAAATAATTTATACTTTAAATAACAGCTAAATAATAACCCATAAAATGTCCTATTGAAATAATAATCATTTTA
This sequence comes from Schizopygopsis pylzovi, assembly GCA_027422435.1. Taxonomy (NCBI): domain Eukaryota; kingdom Metazoa; phylum Chordata; class Actinopteri; order Cypriniformes; family Cyprinidae; genus Schizopygopsis; species Schizopygopsis pylzovi. The sequence continues at coordinate 26,502,421 of CM049835.1, read as the reverse complement.
AATTATAAACAATATAAAATTGTAAAAATTAAAACCAAAAAAGATGCACAATTAAAGTAAATGATTTTTAAATACAAAAAATATCTTAAATAAAATAATAATACAAATAATAAAATTAAATGAGTAATTTGGTGTAGTAGTGATTTGTATCACAGCAGCGGGTAAATTCTGTTCTTTTGATCTTTCTGTTAATCTGTGAATCCTGAAAAATAAAATGTATCAGTTTCCACAAAAATATTGTGCAGCACGACTGTTTTCAACATTGATAATAATCAGAAATATTTATTGAGCAGCATATTATAATGATTTATGAAGGAAGATAATAAATCAAAACAAAAACATTTAACATTTAAATAAATAATAGACAAAATAAAGTTACTAAAAATTATTATAATTTATTTATTTAAATCATTTATCATTTAAATAACAGCTAAATAATAACCCATAAAATGTCCAATTAAAATGAACAATTTTAAAATTTAGAATTAATACAAATATACATTTGTAAAATTAAAAATAATTTAAATAAAAAGCTAAATAAATGCACAATTAAAGTGAATGATTTTAAAATAATAAAACGCTTACAAAAAAATTCTTAAAATAATAATAATGAAATTAGTAATTTAGTGTAGTGGTGATTTGTATCACTGCAGCGGGTAATGATAGGGTTAAAAGGAACTAGTATTTTTGGTTACATTTTATTTAAAAAATGTAAATCATGGCAATGTACAAATAAAATAAATAATGCAGTGAGACTGAATATTGGAGTAATGGAGTAATTTGCACCACATTTGAACAGATATTCACATAGCAAACAGCTATTTTAAATTATAATAATATTTCACATTTTTCACAAATAAATGCAGCCCTGATGAGTTATTATCCAACATATACGTGACCCCGGAGCACAAAACCAGTCATAATTTTATGAAATTGAGATTTATGCATCATCTGCAAGCTGAATAAATCATATTTCCATTGATGTATGGTTTGGACAATATTTGTAAATCTGGAATCTGAGGGTGCAAAAAAATCTAAATATTGAGAAAATCATCTTTAAAGTTGTTCAAATTAAGTTCTTAGCAATGCATATTAATAATCAATAATTAAGTTTTGATATATTTACGGTACTAAATATCTTCATGGAACATGATCTTAATATCATAATGATTTTTGGCATAAAATAAAAACAATAATTATGACCCATACAGTGTATTGTTGTCTATTGCTACAGATATACCCGTGCTGCTTATGACTGCTTCTGTGCTCCAGGGACACATGTATAACACACCCGGTGTTTAATCGCTCTGTCGTGTGTTTTAGCACTGCGTTGTTTCTTACTGTGGATGGAGCCGATCTTGTTGCTCGTGGCGAAGCGGATCAGCTGGTTGCTGGAGTCGTACATGACGAAGATCTGGTCGACGCTGAGCTGTTGGCTCGCCGGCGCAGCGCTCAGGACCTCCTCGTGTGGACAGCTCTGGAACTCGATGCTCTGCGTCCAGACGTAGCTGTGTGTGCGAGCGCTACCGTCCGGCATGCTAACGGTGTAATCCCGCCGGGACGAGGACGTGATCACTGTGAAGACAAGATCGAGGACTGATATAGACATGAACGTAAATGCAACGTGCTTAACGTTAGGGCTGGGCGATAATTCGATATCGATAATTATCGCGATATAATTTTCCTCGATAAATGGTAAATGTTTGATATCATTTGTAATGCTCAAAAAGCGGAACGAAACAGCGTGACCCATTTGGATCACGCCACACGGACTGTTTTTCATACAAATAGGCTTCCTAAAAACATATAGTTATATTTTTACCATGGTATTGAGGTGTGGATTTAACTGTTTATCATGATTTAAATTGGGAGACCAATGCTTAAATTAGTACAAAATAATAAAACTTGATTAGTATAAAAGTTGCTACAATTTTTTACACGTTACGATTTTGATAATGACTGCATCCGAACTCAAGCTCCTATCAAATGTGCATTTCTAAGATACAAAAAAAGTGATTTTATTATTATTATTAATATTATCAGGCAACCCAAACCTGTTTCTTGACTTTGAAACAATATCACTCACTATAACATGCATAAACTATGAAATATTTTTCTATTTAGATATTTATTTTGTTAAGGAAAATGAATGGTCTGGTTTCTACAACTTTCACTTTGGAGCAAAAATCTGGCTTTAAACTTGAAAGAAATAAAGATTTGATATTTATCGTGATAATTATCGATATCGACCAGCCTTACTTAACGTGCATGTGTTACTGTGGCAGCAACAAACTGCAATGTTTAAAGAGTATGCAAAGTTTAGCTCCAACCCTGATCAAACTCACCTTGTCTAATGATCTTAACGACTCTGATTAGCTCAGGTGTGTTTGATTAGGGTTCGAGCTAAACTCTGCAGTGCATGGGACAGATTTGAGGATCCCTGGGCTAGAGCTTACAAATGTTTGTGCTTTAAACGCACAAGTTTATGTGTTCATATGTCTCAGCTTTAGAGTTAAACGTTTCTTTTAAGTGAACGTAGGAAGCTGCTTGGCTTCAATTTCTGCTGTTAGTGAGATAAATGCATGCTGCTGTAGGGGCTGGTAACACAGAACCCAATTTTGCATTTTTAAAAATGGGAGACATGGAGAAAATGCATTTTTGAAATTTTTTACATTTTTAAAAATGGGAGACATGGAGAAAATGCATTTTTGAAAATTTTTAACATTTTAAAAAATGGGAGACATGGAGAAAATGCATTTTTTAAAATTTTAACATTTTTAAAAAAATGGGAGACATGGAGAAAATGCATTTTTTAAAATTTTAACATTTTAAAAAATGGGAGACATGGAGAAAATGCATTTTTTAAAATTTGAAAATTTAAAAAAATGGGAGACATGGAGAAAATGCATTTTTTTTTATTTTAACATTTAAAAAAATGGGAGACATGGAGAAAATGCATTTTTGAAAATTTTAACATTTTTAAAAATGGGAGACATGGAGAAAAAAAATTCATTTTTTTGATTTTTAGAATCCACTTTTTTATATAAATTTGAGAATCTTTTTTATTTTATTTTAACTTGAGCATCTTGTTTTTAGAATGCTGTCATTTTTATTAATTTGCATAAATCCCAAAGGGTGAGTTATTAGCTTTACATTAGCAATTGCACGACTTAATTACAACACTTAATTGATGTCTGTTCATTTTACATCAGCTTTACATTAGCATTGACTATTTATATGTAATCGGGACAATAAAATACAAAACACGATATTAGCTTGAAATCAACTCAAAACAATGCAATGTACACTGATTTATTAAAGTTAATAATAATAATAACCGTAATGATAATAATAATAAAATCAGTTGCAGAATAGGTTTTAACTAAAATAAAATATATATAATGTAACATTTTATTTCAGCAAATTACCAAGGCATAATTTATCATTTTTATTTAGTTAACTTGATGTTCAAAAATAAATAAAATTAATAAAACTATATAAACATAAAAAACGAAACAACAAAATTAAGGTTTAAAAATAAATACATGTAATATTTTTTAAATGGAAACAGAAAATCTAAAAATTAAAAACTATTTTTTGTTTTAACAGTATCATAATTATATTGTACAGGCTCATTTGTTTCTCTAATACCTAGATAGACTTTTCCTTAAAACATAATCAAATCGAATCAAATAAAAAGCATGTTTAAAATTGAAAGCGCATGTCTAATTAGGAGTAAATGACTAAAAGATGAGTACAATTCTGCATGCTTTTAAAAACAACCCTTTACATTATTATAACATAACTTACATCTTGTGTTAATCTAGTTTCATTTTGTATCTGACTGTAGAGTTGCAGATGCGGAGTCATAGTTTGTTGCTGGTAAAACGACTTTGCTTGGTGATTAACGAGCTTCAGACGATGATGTTTAGAGCAGTGTCGGGGAAAGTTACTTTTAAAAGTACTGCGTTACAATATTGCGTTACTCCCTAAAAAAGTAACTAATTACGTTACTTAGTTACTTTTTATGGAAAGTAATGCGTTACAATATTGCGTTACTCCCTAAAAAAGTCACTAATTACGTTACTTAGTTACTTTTTATGGAAAGTAATGCGTTACAATATTGCGTTACTCCCTAAAAAAGTCACTAATTACGTTACTTAGTTACTTTTTATGGAAAGTAATGCGTTACAATATTGCGTTACTCCCTAAAAAAGTAACTAATTACGTTACTTAGTTACTTTTTATGGAAAGTAATGCGTTACGTTACTTTTTGAATATGAGCAGGGCTTGATTGTTTGTTTTTAATACAAGAAGTTATATTTATACAAATATAAAAGCTTTCACACCAAAAAGTGTAATGAATAAACCTCAGACTGAAGGACGAGTAAATCACGTCTGTACAGAAGAACACAGGAGAAGTTCAACACTCTTCAGTAATTAAACAACAATGTTCGTTTATCTAAAGTAATTTTTATTATTAATATGGTTGAACTGATCATCAAAGATCAGCAGCAAACACATCGGTTAATAAAATGAGATTAGATATATTTGTGTTGTTTAACATATTTAATTATTGCAGGTTTGTCATATTCTGAGTTTCACTGTTTTAATTCATTTTGATGAATACTGAATCTGTTTTTTGTGAGTGGGATGAATTAATACACATTCATATTTAGTCTAGATTAGATCTACAGTAAGATCATGTTCACACGGCGCACTCAGTCAATAAATGGAGAAAAATAACTCAAATTAAATTAAAAAGTAACGCGTTACTTTACTAGTTACTTGAAAAGAGTAATATTATTGCGTAACTGGCGTTACTTGTAATGCGTTCCCCCCCCCGACACTGCTTCTGACTGCATGTCATACATCCGGTCTCGTGAATCTGAGGCGGTGACTCACGGTTGCTGGAGTACTGGTAAACCTGGCTGTAGGGCTCGATCTGGACCGTGGCTCCTCGTGGCACCTCTGGGATCCTGCCGTCCAGTTCGGTGCTGATCAGCAGGTGATCGTGTTCATCGATCCCTCCGAACTCCTGCCTGATGTTCAGCCGCTCGTTCCCGGGCTGGAAGACCACCTCGGCCTGCCGCGTGAAAACCCCTCCTGCGGAGACAACCGCCCGGGCGAGTGTTTTAAACCGTTTCTAAAACATCGACATGTCCAGATCATTATGACGTTCCTTATTATGTTCTACTAACTATATGTTCACCCAAAATATACGGTTATTTGAATGCTTTTTTAATATTCGAAGAATGTTGAAATGTCCTTTTTCATTATAACGTTATTTAAAAACGTGTTTTACAGTGTTATACTAATTTAATTTTTACTAGTGCTGTCAAACGATTAATTGCATCCAAAATAAAAGTTTTTGTTTGCATAATATATGTCTGTGTGCTGTGTATATTTATCATATATATATCATTACAAATACATGCATGTATTTATTTAAGAAAAATATATTTTAAAGTTTATATTACAACTATTCCAGAAGATTCAAACACTCACTGATGCTCCAGAAGGAGAAACCATGCATTAAGACCCGGGGCGTGAAAACTTTTGAACAGAATGAAGATGTGTATATTTTTCTTGTTTTGCCTGAATATCATATTTTTTCATTTAGTACTGCCCCTCAGAAGCTACTTACAGGTTTTCCAGAAGACAAAATAAGTTAAATTTACCCTAATCTTCAAATTCAAAAGTTTTCACGCCCCGGTTCTTAATGCATGGTTTCTCCTTCTGGAGCATCAGTGAGCGTTTTAATCTTCTGTAATGGCTGCATATTAGTCCCTTGGTTGTCCTCAGTAGCTATGTTTCCATCCAAAGAATCAAATTTAACTTATGCACAAGTGGAATATCGCATAAAACATATACGAATAAAGCAAGAGAACAAAATCGTCACTTCCTGGTAAACTGTGGCACTAAATAGCACTAAGAATATAGGAGAAGCCACTGAATATAATAGTTTTCATATATGATTGCACCTCAGAGCGAGCAGACGTAACACAATAAATGCTGTCACTGCGTTCGGAGCTGGATGCTGCTGTTTGGGAACACAGTCGTTTAAGACAATTATACAGAAATACTTTGATGACTCAGGCTTTTCAGAACGACCATAACAACTTATAGATCGTCCGCTGGTTAGTCAAGATATTATCCCGTCTCATAACGCAAAGTCACATGACTTTATCGATGCGCATGGAGGAATTTATTCGGTAAATGTGTTTCCATACCGGATGATTTTAATTTTATCTTACCGGATAAAAAGTTTATCCTACTCACGTTTTTTATGCACATTTTAGAATTTATGTGCATCTTGTCGTTTCCATCCAGACTTTTTTTATGCGATATGCTAAAATGCGCATAGAAATAGGTGGATGGAAACGCAGCTAGTGTGGAAAGATGGATCTCAAAATCATACAGTCGTAGCTGGAAAGGGTTCAAATACACTAAAATGCTGGAAAACCAAAGAATTAGTGTGAGCTGAAGGATTTTTCTGAAGAAAAGCAGACAGTTTAACTATTCAGGAGAAACAAGGGACTCATGAACAACTATCACTAAACTAATAAACACACACAGGTGTGGATCATTCAGGTAACAACACCGTATTAAGAACCAAGGGTGTGTAAACTTTTGAACGGGGTCGTTTCTGAGATGCATTTCAGGTCTGAGAAGTAAACTGGAGCCAGAACATGCAAGGCTTTAAATGCAAAAGTTAAAATCTTGTACTCAATTCTACATTTAACTGGTAGCCAATGCAGATAGGGGTGATATACGGGATGCAGCATTTTGAACCAGTTGCAAACGTGAAAAGGGAAAACTGGTTGACACCAGCATATAAAGCATTATAATAATCAAGCATTGGAGAAATGAAGGCATGAATAACTGTCTCTAAATCACCAAAGGATAGAAGAGATTTCAGTTTACGTAAAGCCCTAACTTGGAAGAAACTAGCACTCATAACAGAGTTTATTTGCTTGTCGAATTTTAACTCCAAATCAAAAACAACACCCAGGTTCATTACATGAGCACGGATATTTGCTTGCAAGGGTCCTAAACTAGAGGACAGGGCATGAGCCAAATAGATGTTCTCATTTAGCTGAAGAAAATGATCACCCATCCAGCTTTTGATGTCAAATAAAAACAGCGCTATAATGAATATCCCCTGATCAGGTCTCACCGATGATGCTATTTGATTAGCGTTCTGGAAGTCAGGGCATGCTCGCATGTTAGCGATTAGCCCAGCCGATCTCAGTCCCTAGAGCAGGTGCAGCACAGAGACGGACACGACATCGCCGGGATAGCTGCTGACACGTGATATTTAGGGAATTAGTTATTATTATTTATGAGTGCAGTTTGTTGATACAGGGATGAGCATGTTAATTAACATCCGCAGTCCCTAGGCAGGTGCACACAAACACACACATATACATACTAATGTGATATTTAGGGAATTAGTATTATTATTTATATTGATAACAATGATATTATGAATTATTGTTAGTAAGAAGGATGATAGCACATGTAATTAACATCCGCAGTCCCTAGACAGTGCACACAAACACACACATATACAAACTAATGTGATATTTAGGGAATTATTATTATTATTTATTATTTTTGATAGGGATGATGCATGTTAATTAACATCCGCAGTCCCTAGGCAGGTGCACACAAACACACACATATACATACTAATGTGATATTTAGGGAATTATTATTATTATTTATTATTTTTGATAGGGATGATGCATGTTAATTAACATCGCAGTCCCTAGGCAGGTGCACACAAACACACACATATACATACTAATGTGATATTTAGGGAATTATTATTATTATTTATTATTTTTGATAACTAATGATGTAATAAATAGTCAGAATGGATGCAACACATTAAACATAAATAAACATAGTATAATTGGGATAGAGTTATTATATTATTAATTTTTTTTATTAATATTTTCATGTTAATTAAATGTTAAGTTAAATCAAAATATTTACATTTTTGTGTATTTAGCCATTATTATTACATTTTATTTTTTAGACTTGATGTATAACATCATATGACTGCAACAAACAATTAATATCAAATTAATCCTGATAAAATTATATAAATATGATAGACCCTGATTATTTTATAATTATTTTATAAATACACTGACTATCATTTTAATAAGTTACAGTATTTTGGACATTATTATTACATTATTTCTAAAAACATTATAACAACGCTGTGTTTTATTTCATTTATTAATTTTTTTTAAATCTCTAATGAAATAATAATAATCTAAACTAATTTAGTTTTTATATTTATATGCATTCAACTAAACAAAAAAATAAATGTTTCCCTGTCAATTAGAACTGAAAATAAAATTAATAAAATACTATAAAAATCTATTTTTATTTTGTTTAATTTTATTTTTAGTTAATGTTTATCGTATTTCAATAACAAACACGTTTTTATGCTTTTATTTTTAGTTAACTATAATAACTCTATTGCAAACTAAACAATACATATCCTGATAATAATGTATGTTAAATATGATGTGACCCAGTGTTATTTAAATATAAATAAAATACACTACTATCATTTTTATTAATATTTTGAATTATTATTTATTTATTTTTTATTTATTTTTTTTAGTTCAAGTTTAACTGATTTTGCAGTGTTTTTTTTTAAATCTCTAATGAATAATCATAATCTAAATAATTTAGTTTTAGATATTTTATAGCTTCAACTAAACAAAAAAGATAAATGTTTCCCTGTCAAAGAACTGAAATAATATACGTCTTTAAAATATATTTTATAGCTTATTTAATTTTATTTCAGTTCATGTTTATCGTATTTCAATAACAAACACGTTTTTATGCTTTTATTTTTAGTTAACTATAATAACTCTATTGCAAACTAAACAATACATATCCTGATAATAATGTATGTTAAATATGATGTGACCCAGTGTTATTTAAATATAATTAAAATATACTATTATCATTTTTATTAATATTTTGAATTATTTTTTATTTTTATTTTAATTTTAGTTCAAGTTTAACTGATTTCGCTCAGTTTTTTTTTTTTTTTTTTTTATCTAAAGTTTTTTTATAATTTTTTTTATTTCAGTTTTAGCTTTAGATATTTTATTGCTTCAAAACAAAACAAAAATTATAAATGTTGCCCTGACATAAAATATTTGTTTATATATATTTAAAATTATTTTATAATTTATTTGATTTTATTTCAGCTCACTTGTATTTTCTTTCAAGTTACACATTTGTAATATTATATTTTTATGATTTTTATTAAGCGATAATAACCCTGCGTGCGATGTAAACTCACCTTCGGCGACGCAGTCCTTGCCGTTACCGTAATAACCGGGTTTGCAGCGACAGCAGAACCCAGCGGCGTAATCTCTGCAGTCGGCGAACACAGAGCACTTGTGCTTATTACTGAAGCACGTCTCGTAGTTATAAGAAAACACTGCCGAGAAACACAAGGCAACATTTGATACGGACACACAATTCAGAGTTGCTCAGCTGAATATGATTCAGGGGTGTAACCGTACACTAGAGGTCTGCTACCCGACCCGAACCCGCGGGTCCCGAAATACTTTCGGGTTTCGGGTCGGGTTTCGGGTTAATGTTTAATGGATAGCTTCGGGCTCGGGTCGGGTTCGGGTTTGTAGCTAAACCCAAACTATATGCAGAGGCTTCGCTGCTTTCATAGACGCACGCACACACATATCAGAGATCGCGCACAAACAGCACGGAAACTTTTATTAGTAAAATAGCTTCGACAGGCTACTGACTCGCAAGTCACAACATTATATTTATCTGCAAT